>VZUA01011437.1:3508-20232 GCA_013401035.1 Horornis vulcanius | reverse complement strand
GGCCCGGAACGCGCGACGTCAGCGCCGCGGCGCACGCGGCGGCCCCGCGCCCTATATAAGGCGGTGGCGCCCGCCGCCGCCTCAGACCGCGCCGGCCGCGCTCCCGCTCTGCGCTCACACGGCTCCCGCTGCACCGGCGCTGGACATGGGTTCCGCGGGCACCCGGCCCGCTCTGGCGGCCGCCCTCCTCTGCCTGGCTCGCTTGGTAAGTGCCGCGGGTCTTGCCGCGGTCCGGGAGAAGGGAGGGAGAGGAGGCGGGTCGGGTGGCTCCGCTCGGCTCCCGGCGCTCACCGGACGCTCCGCTCCGCTCCGCAGGCTCTGGGCTCGCCCTGCCCCGCCGTGTGCCAGTGCCCGGCGGCCGCGCCGCAGTGCGCCCCGGGCGTGGGGCTGGTGCCGGACGGCTGCGGCTGCTGCAAGGTCTGCGCCAAGCAGCTGAACGAGGACTGCAGCCGATCGCAGCCCTGCGACCACACCAAGGGGCTGGAGTGCAACTTCGGGGCCAGCCCCGCCGCCCTGAAGGGCATCTGCAGAGGTAAGCGGCGACCCCGCTCCCCCGGGACGGACCCCGCGCCCCGCGGTGTCGGGGTTCGGTAATTTCGAGCCCATGTATGGTTATGCTTTGTTGTCGGTAGCTTGGCAGAAAGGCACATGACTTCAGCAGTCTGGAATGCGATTCAGTATGTCTGGGCTCCGCTAAACGCACATAAGGAAAAGTGATTCCTGACTAAGTTATTGTTCTGGCCCCGCGTCCCCAGGGGGTTGTAGGGAGCTCCGCCGTACATTGAGTTTAACAGACCAGCAAATACCTGTGCTTAAACCAGTGATTCCCGCCGCTCACTCCCTTCTTTCCCTTCCTGTTGATCTCTGCAGCACAGTCCGAGGGAAGACCGTGTGAATATAACTCCAAAATCTACCAGAACGGCGAGAGCTTCCAGCCGAACTGTAAACACCAGTGTACGTGCATAGATGGAGCTGTGGGCTGCATCCCGCTCTGCCCGCAGGAGCTCTCTCTTCCCAACCTGGGCTGCTCCAGCCCCAGGCTGGTCAAAGTCCCTGGGCAGTGCTGCGAGGAGTGGGTCTGTGATGAAAGCAAGGATGCACTGGAGGAGCTGGAGGGTTTTTTCAGCAAAGAGTTTGGTCTGGATGATTCTGAAGGAGAACTAACCAGGAACAATGAGCTAATTGCCATTGTGAAGGGAGGCCTGAAAATGCTACCTGGTGAGTGTGGACTTTTCTGGGTGACAGTTAAGGGGAGGAGGTCAGAGGGTGGCTATATGACTCCTTAGACCCCAAGGGAAAGAGAGAAACCTAGTGAGAGAATATATTTAGACTAATTTTCCTTTTCTTTTCCAGTTTTTGGATCTGAGCCACAAAGCCGAACTTTTGAGAATCCCAAATGCATTGTGCAAACAACTTCTTGGTCCCAATGCTCAAAGACATGTGGAACTGGCATCTCCACAAGGGTGACAAACGACAATCCAGACTGCAAGCTCATCAAAGAGACCAGGATATGTGAAGTGAGGCCATGTGGCCAGCCCAGCTATGCATCCCTAAAGGTAAATACAGATTGTTCTGCTGTTCCTCTTCTCTCTAAGCTGCTTCAGGTAGGGGGTAAAGGCTGAAAAAGAAGCTCCTGCTAATAATGTTATTGCCTTTCCTTTGCAGAAGGGAAAGAAATGTACCAAGACAAGGAAGTCCCCCTCGCCAGTGAAGTTTACTTATGCTGGATGTTCCAGTGTGAAGAAGTACCGCCCCAAGTACTGTGGCTCCTGCGTGGATGGCAGGTGCTGCACACCCCAGCAGACCAGGACAGTCAAGGTCAGGTTCCGCTGCGATGACGGGGAAACCTTCACCAAGAGTGTCATGATGATCCAGTCCTGCCGCTGCAACTACAACTGTCCGCATGCAAATGAAGCCTACCCCTACTACAGACTAGTCAACGACATTCATAAATTTAGGGACTAAGTTGTGTTGGGGGTGGGATGCAAAACAGAATTTTGAAGTACCCAGCCATGGAGAAAGGACCTTTGATGGAAGTGGTGCCTTGCCCATTTGAGGGCAACATCAAGATGTTACAGGAGTGCACTGTGCAACTGGACACTAATGCAACAGAGATTTAAGCATACTTAAAGCTTCATAATACTGGAGCAACTTTACTGCTTCTTTTTGGAGCACCTTATCTAATTATATACTGTTTTCTGTTTGTAAGTGATCAGATTAATGTTTTGTTCCGGTTACGAAAACTTTTCTATCCTGTTCAATTTAACACTATGCTTCTTCTCCCCCTCCCTTCAATCTTCTCTCACCCTTTCCCAACTAAGTTGGAAGTTACATTCCTTCCTGAGGTGGGCACTTGTGGGGTGTTCACAGTGGCAGCTATTATGTACCAACTGTAGTTTAATGGCAAACAGAAATCAGTTGTTTTAAAGCTGAGTATTTTATTTATCAAACTGTAGCTTTTTGTTTGTTTGTTTCCTCTGAGTTTTTTTTTACCCCTTCCAGCCCCTGTAATACTGGAATAAGTTGTAAATGATTTTAATTTTATATTCAATGAATTAAAAGAATTTATTTATGGAATTAATCATTTAATAAAGAAATATTTACCTAACTACTCTTAGTAGAGCATTCTGGTAGGCAACAAGCTTAAATACAGCACATGCACGAAGTTTCTGTGAAAACTTTGAATTCTGAAAAGTTTGGATTCTCTGAAAATTAAAGCAAGTTCTACTGCAGATGCAGAAATGGACTAAATAGCCAAGTCTAATTCTTTAGATAAATGATGTTTTAAAGGGGTGTCTGCAGTCTGCAATCCCATGCTCTAGAAAAAATACGTAGAAAGAGCTTCTTGGCACTGAATGCAAATCTTTGATAGACTGAAATGTTAATTAGACTGTCAGATTATTCAAACCGTCCTGGAATTTGCAACATAAGGTACTTCATTAGAATGCAGTGCATGCACAGTGATGTTGAACATTGGGTGAAAATGGTCATCAGGTCTCACGTTTTTTGGTGGCTGCTTTTTGCAAATTAATACATTTCTATGGCAGAAGAATGCTTCCTACAGGCTGCAGGAGGTAGTCTGCTTTCACTAAATTCAAATTAAATGAGCTTGAAGCAATGACTTTTGTTAATCCTAATAACCCAGTGATGAAAAGTAAACATACTGTTAACAAGAGAAGAATGTGAGGAATTTCAAGTACTTGTCCCATAGAGTAGAAAGCAAGGGAGCTACTCTTTTCCTCACTTCTTCCCACTTTTTAAATATGCAATTACACTTTACGTTGGGGGACACAGATGACGTTTAGTTAAGCAGGGGAGCTACCTGGCATGCAGTAAAAAAATTACATTTAAAGAAATGAACTAGAGCAGGATCTGAGAAAGCATCCAACATCGTACACTTCTGGTTAGCCTAAATCTGTGCTACAGATAAGAGTGATAGGAAAACTGCAAGAGGGTATTATTTTCTTCTCCTTGTGTGGGTATTTCTCTGCCAAAATATTCTTCCACAATCTTTAGTAAGAAAGATGCTGCTCACAAAAAACTGATTTTGAGGTTTTAGAATTGTGAATGAGTGTCATCTAGCGTCATTAGTTAAAAGCAGAATTGGTTAAGGGTCAATTTTTTATTAATTAGACATAAATCTCCCAATAAAATAGCCAAATATCTCAGAAGCTTATCTCTGGCAGCTAATGCTTTCCCTGAGAAATTACAACCTTCCCTCTTTTCTGCCCAGTCAAGTTTTCTCCCGAAGGCATTCAAAAGTTGAGTTTCAGAATCCACCACCTGGCCACCAGTCTCAGCTGTACCTAAACTTGTCTGTACAGTATTTGTTGACAGCAGAAGGGTAAAATATGCAAGGAAGCACTTTTGTTTGGCTTCTATATAGATCTAGCACTGAACACTTCACTCCATCAGCTGCTCGCTGAGAAACCATCAGCCTTACACATTGGGTTATTGTCGGGAGAGGAAGAGGATAATGCACTGCTCCCAGACAGCCAGCAGCTGCAGGCACATTCCTCGCCATGGCCACTGTCACCCACACTTGAATGACATCCATCTTACACTAACGTAAGTAACAGCTCCCCAAAAATCACAAGTACGTGTAACTGTGCTGTGCACAGAGACCACAGCTGTAACACCTCACGGACAAACATTGGCCCTGCTGACTCCTGCCTGAAGTGTGGCTCTAGCCAGGCCCCAGGGTTTACAACCTGCACTTTGGTTTTCCCATGTTAAGGGTGCTTCTGTATCCTGCTCACTAGAAAAATGCACTCATGGGAGAATGAGGGCTGCAGAGGTAGGTCAGATAAACATAAAATATACTAAGTGAAGTTATCCTGATATAAAAAGAGTAAAATGAATCCCACTAAAAACCCCTGCAAGTCTTCCAAAGTGGGGGTGTCACACCAACTGGTCATCATCCGTATAGTTCTCTCTTCTATTTTGCATTTCAGAATTACATGGCAAAACTACTTTTACAACACTATAAAAGGAATCACTGTCACTTTTTTGTGTCATCTTTGCATCCTCTGTTCCAGCAGAATTTAAAAAAACCCCAAAACCCTAAGTAGTAGTTGTGGCTATTTAAAGGATTATAAACTCAGGTTCCATGTAGTGAAGCAGCAGGGCTTACAGGTAAAGTAATGAGCACAACTGGAATTTTATTTCTTGTCAAAAACTAAAACATCAATATCCTGCTTCCAGAGGAATACCAGGAGATGAGGAGTTAGGAACATGACAAATAATGTACACGACAAAACCTGCGCATTTCAAGCGAATTCAAACCCTGAAACTAAAGTCAGCAGCACCGTGTGGAGCTCGCTGGAGCTGGGCAGAGCCAGGGGAGTCCAGACACGCCAGGAGGGAGAGCGGCACTGCCTCAGCCTTCAGCGCAGGTTGCAGCACTGTCGCCTCCAAAGCAGCCCTGCTCCAGCCATTGCGCCTGTCCCCTCTCCTGTCTGCCCTGGTCCCTCGGCTGCTCCCTTCCCAGCCGCTGGCACTGTCACGCCGCACCGGGACGGGGCACTCGGCCGGATCCGCTGCTGCCGCCACAAGGAGCGTTTCTCACACTACAGGTTTAGGATCGAAGGAATGCGTGGCCTTGTATTCCACCCGCTTATTTACAAGGGCTTCCCTACTATTGAAGGCAACACAGTGAAGACAATGTTTCAGCTTCCATAAGTGCTCCATGACAGGAAACAAAACAAAAGCAGGAACGCACAGCCAGACTTCCATGACTACACCAAGTCCTTGAGGGGTGCTGCCAGCTCACTCTCCTGAAGCAGCAGCAGGTGGAGGAAAAGCTGATATTGTACTGATAGTGGGACAACTGAGCTACTACTGGACCCTCGTGGGGCTGTGAGAATCTCTTTATCCACACATCAATTACTGCAGAGCCCATGGCACACCAGTCCCCTCTCTGGGCTGTCTGACTCTCCAGCTGACACTGTCTGGGCACATCTCCCTCCTACTCCTGCTCAGCCACAGGGCTATGCAGAACAGGCAGTGACCCTGTGATCAGTGGCATTGCTGCAGCAGGATTTCCAGTCCACTGAACCTGCATGAATCCCTCACACGTCTTGAGGACTGAAACAAAAAAGTTTGCAGTGGGCAGTCATTCATGGCTGCAAGTCAAACCTTCCTACCTACACAGAAGCAGTTAAATGTGCCACACCAGAGGCTTGCTCTTGCTAGATGCTTGCCCTTCTGAGCTGATCCTGCAGAAATGCATGTGCACAATTTAGCTCTCTTGTTTAATCAGTGAAACTATTTTGATGCAGGGCTCCAAGTGCTCAGCACACAGCAAGGGAAGGCTGTATAGTTTCACCAGCTGCTCTGTCTCAAGCCAGTTTCTTTTATATAGACATGTCCCCGTTTTCACCTTCAGAGTTTTTTCCTGCATATTACATAGCCACAAATAAAACAGCACACAGAAACAGGGAGGTGTCACAGTGAAAGCAGTAACATAAAACTAGCTTTGGAGGTATCTAGAGATGCACTCCAGTGCATGGACAATTTAACTGCATTGAACTGCAGTGAGACTTGGTATCTAGAAAATATAAATCCTGCTAAAAAAAAAAAACAAACCCAAAAAAACCCAAACAACTTCAACCAACAGAATGATACAATCTGTCTACCATGCTGACCAAACACCAAGAAACTGAATAGATGGCATCCACCATGCTATGATTCTCCCCATAAAACTACACAGCTATGACTTCTATGTACACAATTTGTATTAGAGAAGATCCTGGAAGACCCCAAGGCAGCATTCACATAAGCAATTTCATCTGTCTTGAAGTACAACCACTTACAGGATGGAATGTAACAACCACCCAGGAGGAAAACATTACACAATTTTTTGTAACTTTTCATTATCTAGTCAGAAGAAATTCAAAGGTGGGACAGATTTTGCCCAGATGGGAATCCAGCTGGGACATACACATTAACTACTTCACTTTCTGACAAATGGCAGTTCCAGTTAGAATAAAGTGACTCCATTCACTCCATTTAAGTGAGTGAAACAATGAGCAGTAGCCCAGCAGTGTTTTGAGACCACTGAAGGTCAGATCAAAAGAAGCCCAGTATTCCAGCCAAGGCAAAGACATCAGTTTCTCTGAAACTACTAATTTTCTTCAGCATCTCAAACCAACTAGGTTTGAGAACAACTCCTACTTAGTCTATTAACTTGACAAAATCAGACATCAAGATATCATGGCTGTAAAACCAGCAGTCTGTTAGGAACTTGAAACAGGAAAATGCATTTTTCTCTATAGAGGCATGCATTTGTAGTGCAGTGGAACAATGCTACTAAAATCAATACAGATGCCCAAGCACAGCTGAAAGTAGAGGTTGGGAAAAAAGATCACAGAAACACAGAAATGCCAAGCTGGAAGAGACACAACAGGACCATCAAGTCCAACTCTGGGGCCTGTGCAGGAAACCCAAAGAGTCACACCGTGTGCCTGAGAGCATTGTCCAAATGCTTCCTGAACTCTGTCACACTGGTGCTGTGACCACTGCCCTGGGGAGCTGCTCCAGTGCCCAGCATCCTCTAGGGGAAGAGGCTTCCCCTGACATCCAACCTAAAAATCCCCTGACTTAGCTTTAGGGCACTCCCTCGGGTCCTGTCACTGAGCAGAGATCAGTGCCTGCTGCTCCCCTTCCCCTCAGGAGGAAGTTGTGACTGCAGTGAGGTCTGCCCTCAGTCTCCTCCAGGCTGAACAGACCCAGGGCCCTCAGCTGCTCCTCACACTTGAGGCTTCCCCTCAAGGCCCTTCACCATCTTTGTTTCCCTCCTTTGGGCACTCTCTAATAGCTCAATGTCTTTCTTACTCTGTGGCACCCAAACCTGCCCCTGGCACTGGAGGTGAGGCAGCCCCAGGGCAGAGCAGAGCGGGACAATCCCCTCCCCTGCCCAGCTGGCGGTGCTGGGCCTGATGTCCCCAGGACATGGTTGCAGCTGCTGGCTGTGTGAACGTGATGGGGACTCCTTGGCAAGTTTTTAATGCCACCCATCCATTCTACATGAGTATCTACACTTCATCCTCTTACTATTTACCCCACAGCTCTATTCCCTATTGGAACTCTTGGCAAAACAGGTAAGTTCTGGAGCTACAATACAGACCCAGAAGAGAACCTGGAAGCAAGGAATGGAAAAGGCAAAAGCAGCGTTCACAGTCGTCTCTTTCTTCTCCTTGAGGCAGAACAGGGATGATGGGGAAGAAAGTGGCAATGCGATTTTAAAAACACTTTTGCTTTTCCACCAGCTGAAATGATGCAGGAACCAGCCAGCTCGCAGTAGTCATTTATTCTCTAAAAAAAGACTCCCTCTCCTTTCTCATTTCTATTCTTCCTTCTCTGGCAGATAATTTTGACCTCATTCTGATTTGTCATGCAACCACATGAACAGCTGTACTGATGCAGCTGATGCAAAAAGAAGTCTCATGCAAACAGATTAGATAAATACAAGGACTACTGTGACAATCAAATAAAAAGGAATCAAATCCACCATTTCTATCACTGGTTGACAAAGACTTCCCCTTACCCCAAAGGTAGGCAAAGCTCTAGTGGCTTTCCATATTTTATCACCCTATTGATTTTTCCTGCCAAAAACCCTACTATAGTAAGATAATCTGAAAATGCTTTTCTGCAGGAAAAGCCAGCAGTGGTGATATCAGGCCAGGCCAGGGGAACTTTGCTTCCAAATCAACAACAAAAAAACTACAATGCCCAGGACCATTGAAGGAAAGAACCTCTCACAAGAAAAGCAAAGTCATTGTACTGTGGGTCTCTGAGAGCTGCTGGGGCACAGTGAGAACACACTTCTATTATCAAATCACAGACAGACAGCAGAACAACTATACCTCTTTTTACCTGGTTTTACATGTCATCTGTAATTTCCCTTTCAGTTTCAGTATTTCTTTTGAGTTATTTTTGCTGCCATTTGTCTTGCATACATGTGACTTCTTTCCATTTCACCACAGATTTCCAGCAAATAAAACCATATGCACTACCATAGCAACATTTTAATACAAACACAGTGTAATCTTTGTTCACTGAAGTACACAGTTCATCTCTTTTTCTCTTATTAACAGAACCTGCATCTGCATACAGTTTAACTGAATGTCATAGCAACAACATAAACATCAAATCAAGATATTTTTTCCTCTGGAGGGCAGAAGAATAAATGTTTTCAGGAAAAGAGTGTGGGACTTCAAGCAGAATGAAATGTTTGTGACTAAACAGGGCCTGAAGTTACATCATCACAGCTGTATATTTACACTTGGAAAGCCTGCTCTTGCACGGTGCTATACATTCTCAGCTCCTACAGATGTCAACAGAGAACAGCCATATCTGGCAGGGCAAGGACTGAATCCCAGCTATGCTGATACACAACACGTAGCTGGGACTTGCTATCAGCACTGCCATGAACTTAGAAATCCATGTACTGCCTCAGACTAGAGCCCACGTTCTGCACCAAGCTTTCCTCTAATGCAGAGGAAAACTGGACTGCTGACTGAAGTAACAAAAACTGGTCCAGCATGCCTCCAAGGACCAGTGCCAGCCACACATTCTGTGGCATGACCCTCTTTTCCTCTACAGATCAACAATTCCTAATGCCAAGATAAATGCAGCAAAACTTAGAATTTGAATGTGTTCATTCAAACTGAGCTGTTACACTGACAGGGGATACAACACTGTTTACCCATGACAACTCAATTATGCCTCATACCCCCAGGAAGTTATACAAAAAAGGAAAAAAACCAAGTTCTCTCCTATGGCTGACTCAGTCCTACCTCCCAGCTATTGCTGTGTGCTTAGCTATGCTCTATTTTTGTCCTTTAAGGTTTGTGAAAGGGATGACATCATTAAGCTTTTAATTTTTTTTAAGTAGTGTGTTCATTCAAGACAAGAGCCTTTACTCTTTGTAAGCTGATAGTCCTTCAGCTTAAGCATGCTGAATAGTCTAAACATTAAAAGAAATGCTGTAACAACACTACACAGAAATAGCTTGTTCCTTCTGTGACAAATAGTTTATAGAGCAAAATAGATGGGTAAGCATAGTAGGCATAAAATCAAGCACTCAATGCAAGCTGGTGTTGAATGACGAAGATTAAAACAACATCACACAGTCCTCATTCACAGACATGATCTGTTCTGAATCAAGGCACAGTCCTGTAGGGATCTGTGTGTAATATGACTACAATAGTATGTTTTCAAAATGGACAGAACTGAAGCCTTCTAGGCAGCCTCAGCTCTGTGTCTTAGATTTCTAGTTCTTGACTAGAAAATTTAAAAATACAGAAGATGCTTTTTCTCTCTTCAGTTTATTACAAGGTGCCTGTTCCAGGTTAAGTCACTCAGAAAGAAATTAAGAACTTTCCTTAACTGCCTATGAAAGTGTTAAAAAAAAATCTGCCTAGCACAACAGTGCATAAACTTTGATTAAATCAGTAACCTCATTAATATGAATTACCACTAATATGAAGGAATTTGATTTCTTATTATAAAGAAAAATTGAAAATGCTTAGGAAAACTGAATAAAATATTTGAATTGCATTTGGGTTTGTATTTGATCAATCACCTCTGTTCAAACTAGTGTAACTGTAAAAATAGGTAAGTAGTAACCTAGGAATGAATAGCAAATGCTGCCTTTTACTCTCAGTTTGACTGAACTCTGGGAGATTATTCCCAGCTTTGTCTGGGAGATTTCAGTTCTAGTAACCACCACAGGAATGCTCCCTAATAATTTTTTAAAGCCTTCTTTAAGGTAAATCTGAAGGACAGTTTTAACAGCATCTTCATTTTAAAAGAAATTATGTTGTGTTTGACTCACAAGGAAGCTTAAAGTAGATTTATGTAAGAAAAGAACCCACAGGCAAACCCTTTCGTACAATTAATGAAAAACCCCAAGAGCACAGTAAAGTAATGCAAATCACAAATCTGTGCTCCTCAGCCAAGGACTAATCACACACACATGCAGATCAACACTACTATTTGCAGCACTCTCATTTTCACTGTGCTCTGAAACCAACAGAAATGCCACGCTTTTACTGCAGATGAAACATTTTCTGGCAAATGAACTGTGGCAGTTTTGCTATTCAGCTCTTTTACTAGTATTACTGAGTTCAAGACTGGTCTAAAGTAATTTGTGGCTACCAAGTCAGTGTGCAGCAATCACTGATTAGGAAAAGCTTATTCACTTTCACTGAACGGAAAAAATATGAAAGCAGCACCTATAGCTAGGAATCCTGGTCCTTTAAAAAGGGTTAAAAAAACAAATGTTGAAACAAGAGGTGGGCAGAGGACCAACAATGACTAAGAAAGAAAATAGAGCACAGGTGGCTATTGCCAGGCAAGAAGAAAAACTTTCCTGTTTTACCAGAGGCTGCAAAACACACAAGAGAAAGGACACACGATACCACTGGGAGAAAAAAGTAGTATGTGACTACAAAGGTCTGACGCTCTGGCCAAACTTCAGTAGTGAGCTGTCATGGCAAACAGCTTTTTAACTCCAATTTCTTTACAAGGAAAAAAAACAACCTTCTAGAACTTTGAACATCTAAAAAAATCCTCTCCATGCAGCAGGACTGGTGAGGACCCAGCTGTCTGCTGCCCTGAATCCCAGACTCAGTCCAGAAGCCAAAACCCTCTCCTGTACTGCTCCCACAGCCTCCTGTTACATCTGTAAGTTCCTTCACCACCTTCTGTTGTGTTTCTACCTACAGCATCAGCACTGGCAGAAGAACACTTATGACTGAAATACCACCTTTGTGGCAATTTAGCACACAGCCCAGGCCACCAACATACAAAGGTACTTGTCTCAGGCAGGAGACAGAGGCTGGGAACTCAGGCAGCAGCAACCTCAGAGAGCTGTTCAGAGTGATTATGTCCTGAAGACTTTACAAAAGCTGGCTTGGGCAAAAGCTGATGCTGATTCCTGAGAATTCCTGGGTGCAGTGGGGAGAGAGGCACCTGGCTTGCACTACTTGTGGCATTGCTGTTCTCATCCTCCAGCAGAATCCACAGGCACAGGGGACTTGGATATAGGGTAAGTGGTCTGTGGTCTAGGAATCTTTTCAGAAGTTAACAGCTGTCAGCAGACAACACAGTACAGGAATTTTTTTCCCTTTACGATTTGTTTTCAAGTAGGTAAATTTAGCTGATACACAAGTAAGTATTTACAACACCTAACTTCAGTAGGTACTAGGGATATGAGATGTATAACACAAGCATTCTTTAGAAGTCCTGTGTTATTTGCACTACTGCCAGTCTACGCAGCCATTACTATGGATTTAAAAAAACATGCTAATTTAGAAGATCTGGAGAGAAGAGTAAACACATTGCAACATGCCACCCTGAAAACACAGTCTGACCAGGCCATTAACATCTGAAACAAGGTGCAACCAAGTAAGGAACAAAAAAAAAAAAAAAAAGGTATTGCATGAAGCACCCAAAATGTCACCAGAGAACATTAAAGTAACGTAAGACCATTTTCAGCAGCTCAGTGTTACACAGAAATACTGTAAAAGGAAACTGATCTAATGAAATAATTTTTTCCAGTAAATTTAAGCATTAAGACTCAAATCCATATATAAATACAAATATGTGATCAGATATTTAAACCCAAACATTTGGCACTGAGCTGGTTAGGGAAAAAAGAAAAACAATGGTGCAATAAAAATTGCAATTAAATTAGATCTTTTTTTTCCTGGAACCACTATTCCCCATCTTTTTATTTACATCCCTAAATATGCACTATTAAATCCAAATATAGTCAAGCACTTTGAGAGTGCTACCT
This sequence comes from Horornis vulcanius, assembly GCA_013401035.1. Taxonomy (NCBI): domain Eukaryota; kingdom Metazoa; phylum Chordata; class Aves; order Passeriformes; family Scotocercidae; genus Horornis; species Horornis vulcanius. The sequence goes on along the minus strand of VZUA01011437.1, from coordinate 7,928 downwards.
TTAGTAAAGGAAGTTAAANATTAAAAATTTTTAATTAAATAATTAAAAAAATAAAAGCTCATTCCATCCTCTTCTCTCAAAGAACTGTCATGAACTGTCCCGAATCTCCCCTTCTTCCACAGACGAAAGGGATGAGCTTTCACTGTCTGAGTTCTCTGCAGGTTCACTGCCATCTGAGGATACAGAACACAAAAAATAAACAAGCATTTAGTTTCAGCAACACTGTTTGCTCATCAAACAGAAGCAGTTTCGTATCTTCTTTTTCTTCTAATCACTCTTTTCTTTAGGACAGCTATTTCATAAGACAAAACCAGCTTCAAGACATAGGATAAAGCCCTGGATAGGACCTCATTGTTGAAAGAAAGCAGGACAATATTGAGAATTCATTTTACCTTTTAAATTTTGGTCTTTCAGTCAAGTAGGAAAGCAGAGTATTTATCCCCACAAAACTCTAGACCTACTGAGAATTTAACAATTTTTTTTGGCTTGTTTTAAATGTTGTTTTCTGGGATGTCACAGACATCACAACTGTAATGAATTATAAATAATTTACACTTTTCTTAGCATTTCAGTTAAGATGTGGAATTACAGAGAAACTGGAAATGGAAAATTAAAATGGTGTAGCTTAGTGCTTCTTTCACATGTTCCAGCATCCCAAAGATAGTTACAAGGTATATAAGTCCATAAGCTAAGGCTGGTGAAGTTCAAGGTGCACAATAACTTGTGCTTTAGGGCACAGCTATTGTGCTCTGCTAAGATCATATAGTGAAACTCTCATCTCCAAAACTGGTCTTCAGCCTCACAGCCCACAGATTCTTCTTTAACAAGCACTGACCCTGGTCACCTTGTGCTGATGTCATCAAATGCCACTTGGTTGGTGACACTCAAACAGCACAAAAATAAACTACAGCAAAGCAGGCCTATGATTCACACTCTGCTCTCACTGTTATTTTCAGTATTTGATCTATGAATTTAAAGATGTTTCTGAGCATTTAGTATCAGAGGTTCCATTAAGAGAATGTTACCAAAAGGGAGTTGATGAAGTATAGCTACTGTCTGGTCAAGATAAGCTCTACAGCTGGCCAACATGGATAATACATAGGACAGCGTGCACCTGTACAGTTTCCAAGGAATTTGTTCAAGAAAATAGAAGCATTTCACCCAGAAACATCAGAGGTCACATTTTGTCTATATTAAATCTAGTGTATAATCAATTAACATTTATATGCCAGATATGTACTGAGTAATGCACAAAGTAAGGCCTGTGAAAGCTTCTATAATCCCCTGCTATCTTCAGCCATGACTGACCTTGTATGCTGAAATCAGAGCACCTGTAGTTTTTGCTGTTAGGCAAGTCAAGTATCAAAACATCACATAAAAGAATGTGGCAATCTTCTGACTCACAGCAATGCTCAACAGACAGATTTTACTTCTGTCTGTTACGTAAAATTTAACAGGAATTATAGACTGCCTTCACTCAAAAAGAGCATATTTATATGGTGCTGATAGCATTGCCTATAAATTAAAATTGCCCAATCCTTCTCACCATAAAACTGTCTGCAGTTTACTTATAATGTAAAATTTAAACTCTGAGTTTAAGTTTTTCAGTGGCAATTTCCTTCCTCAATCTTTATTTTTCTTAGGTAGTTGAAAGTTTAAGCCAAAGTACTTCAGCCATTTCTGCAAAGGAAAATAGGAGAACTAGGCTTTATATTCATTAAAACCTTGCAGTTTCTCTTTGAAGGTGTCCAGCCCTAGCTATGCTCTAGTCCTTGGGGGTTGCTACTTGAATCTCAGGGAGAATGGTGATCTTTTCCCATCGTGTGTGTGTTGCTGTGCCTATGAAAACTTGATTCTGTTCTTCCTGGGGAAGGGGATAGATCTGAGATTGCTCAGGAAGGAAACAGTATTTTAGCAATTAAATTCCTGCAAGACTTTGCTTCTAGTTCTAGCCTGGATGCCTTGCAAACAGGGTCAGCAGGGTTATGGCCGCCTGAGTCCCCATGCTCAGCAGACACCCTGCCACACATCCACCCATCAGTGTGGCAGCTGTTTGCCTGGAATGCAAAGGGAGGTCAGCCACCAGGCTCCGAGTAGGACAAGTGTCCCTCTGGGCATGCCACGAGGCAGAGAGGAAAGGCAGACTGGTGGCAACAGGATCAGCAGGATGGATGGCTTGGGAGGAGTGGGACACCAATACAGAAAGCCATACATGGCGAAGAAACTGGACTGCAACTAACATGGAAGATGCTGGAGCAGAAAGGTCACTTCTTGGGAGATGGGAAGGGGATAAAATACTTCTCTGATTACAACAAACTTCTCCCTGGACAGTCTGGAGGTTAACAAAAGATTTGCACTCTTAGCAATTATCTGTGAATGCAACTGCTAAAGCAAACTGAAAACTGTTTTCTTCCTCCTATATTCTGTAAAGATGACATACAAAAGAAAATCACAATGATTGTGACATACTTACTAAAATCGTACTTTGTCTTCAGGCAGAGTAACAGCAACAAAAAAGCCCATTTTTATACTATATACATGCTTTTCCTCAAAGAATCTAAAATTACTGTCACAGGCTTCTACTCTGAAAAGAAAACGTACCAAGAACACAGGTTCCCTACCTAACTCAAAGCCAAAGTTGATTATTAGTATCTTAACCGAGAAGATGACATAAATTATGATAAAAGCTGTGAAAATCATGGTATTTTTGCCATTAGCGCTAACTTTTGCTATGTCATACCTAAGACACCTGAACAGGGAGCTGTTAATTTTTATGGAATCTACAGAAACAGTTAAAAACAACAACAACAAAGATCAATGGTTCTCAAAACCTGAAATGGCTGTTAGTGTTTTCAGAACTCCTGCAGGGATGACCACTCATCAAATGATTACTGCAGCAGGGGAAGGTTATCCTCCTCAAGATTTGTACACTTGTACTGCCCTGTGACAGAGCTGTTGGTACTTCCCAGCTATTACTGGCTCTCTCTTCCCCTTCTCTTCTGCCTTTTACAGAGTCAGGTAGGTGCTGCAGCAGCATGACCTCAAAAAACTCTTCAACCAACACTTGAATTTTTACCCTTAAAAGGACAATCTCCCTAACAGCTCAGGAGACAATGACAACCCTATACAGATTGAGTACATGAATCAATCAATAGTAATTCCCACCTGACCTCTAAATAAGAGGGGTACAGCTGTGTACTGAAAAGCTAGGCCCCTAGACAAAGAAATAATGGATAAACTCAAAAGCACCCAGCTTCATATAGGCAGTGTCTGTATGTGCACTCCCAGGGTGGGTATCACAGGGCCCAGTTACTCAGACCTGCCCCTGACCTTACCCCCTGGCATGCTGTCTCACTCTCAGAAGCCCCGCAGTGCATAGCAGGAGGAATCTTTGCACATCCTATCTTTGGGTGCAGACTGCTCTCACTTAGGGATCACTCAGTGTAATCTAGCCAGAACAGCCAAGCTCCATGGGGGTCCAGTATCACAGGGACAGTATTCTCAGTCCCATATTTCATCAGTCAAATTATACATACACGGATTTGTACACATAGAGCCATGATGGAGCTGCTGCAGGGAAAGAGTAACTGCAAATATATACCAAAGCTGATCTGCAAAAAACTGTGAGATTTAAGAGACTGGCCAGACACTGAAAATTATGGGCTATGATAACTAAGGTGATTAGGTGATGAGAACTGATTCCCTGCTTCAACAGCTGAAATATCTTTCAGCAATCTTTTAGCTTCATAAACAGATGCTGGGACATGAAGCCTTTATACTGGGAGAAAAATGGAATTTAACTGAAAAACTAAAAGCAAATTCCTGCTAGGTCTGGATTCTCTTCCAAATTAACTCCAAGATGTAATTCTTCCCTCCACAAAGTAATTTTAAAAGATAGCACTGTGCTTTTAACTACTGCTTGTATAACGTAACAGGAAATAAATACATGCTCACCTTGGCCAAGGACCACCATATCATTCTTCAGTGTTTTCAAGACCACAAATAATGTTGGATACTCAATTATTACTTTGCCTTTCAGATTGTCTAGAAGGCTTCTACTGGCATCCAGTTCATTGTACCTTAAAAATAAGAGGAAATTTACTTTGGATTTTAGTACTAGCAAGGACAAAATGTACATTTGCTGTGGGGAAAAAAGAAAGTAAAAGGCTTTCTGGCATTTCACATGATTTTCAGGTGATAACCATGTCCAGAAGAACTACCTTATAATTCAAACAACATATCCAGTCTTGTACTTCAACTACATAACTCCTAGTATCTAAACATAAAAAAGGAGAATGAAAGTCAAATTTCCCTAAGGGTTGAAATCTTTTATTATGTCTTAATGAATATCTTTAGCAAATCAGTAAGGACACAGGGCTATAAAAATTGATACATTTATCAAAATCTGATTCTAAATTAA
>VZUA01011433.1:9513-25445 GCA_013401035.1 Horornis vulcanius | reverse complement strand
TAAACTCCCTTCCAACCCAAACCACTCCGTGGGTTTTTGATGTGTTCTTTACCAGAATCCTCCAGGATTTGTATGAATTCCAAGTGTTGTCAGGTCACCTTTATAAAGAGGGGACATATCAAGGTAAGAACAAGGAGCAATTTCCTTGTACCTCAGCCACGCAGAGGATGATTGCAGAGCATCCATATGGTTCCTCTTCTGTGCTTGGTACAACTACACCTGGCCCAAAACATTTATTGGATGTAGTATCCCAGGAATTATATGGCCCCTGAGACAGCAGAGCTGGTGCTTCTGCCAGGGTAAGTTATGTTACAGCTAAATAATGTTACAACCCAAAGTTCATTGTGCTACAGGAAGTGTGGGAAAAGGTTTAAAGGGATCTTTGCTTTCCCAAAGGATCTATGTTTCTTCACCTTCCATCCCTGCAGTCTAAAAATGTTATCTCTATTACCTCAACAATCTTTTTTTTAAGGCTTTGCTGGTTATTTCTGTGTGCTTGTAGGTTCTGGTGGCTTTTCCCCTCTTCGCTGTCTTTTATGTGTGCATGAAAAATGAATAAAAGCTGTGCAATAAAAGATTTTTCATTAATAAAAGCTTTTCAGATCTTTATTAACCACTAGTGCCATTAGTCAGGGAGAGGAGAAAATTCCTCACAGTCAGAATTCCCGAGCTGATTCTCTGAGACAGCAAAAAAGGGTAAAAAATCTGTTGCAATAAAAAGAAAAAAAAAAAAAAAAATAAAAAAAAAAAAAAAAATAAAAAAAAAAAAAAAAATAAAAAAAAAAAAAAAAATAAAAAAAAAAAAAAAAATAAAAAAAAAAAAAAAAATAAAAAAAAAAAAAAAAATAAAAAAAAAAAAAAAAATAAAAAAAAAAAAAAAAATAAAAAAAAAAAAAAAAATAAAAAAAAAAAAAAAAATAAAAAAAAAAAAAAAAATAAAAAAAAAAAAAAAAATAAAAAAAAAAAAAAAAATAAAAAAAAAAAAAAAAATAAAAAAAAAAAAAAAAATAAAAAAAAAAAAAAAAATAAAAAAAAAAAAAAAAATAAAAAAAAAAAAAAAAATAAAAAAAAAAAAAAAAAGAAAAGGGGAAAATTCCAAGCTTCTGCCTTCACTGCTTCATGATTGTGTTACTTACATTTACCTGATGGAAACCAACACTGGCTGTAAATGTAAAACAACAGGATCTGTTCTTTACATCTGCTTTCCCCTCAGATTTTGTATTTTTTGTGACTAACCACACGCTAAAGAGCCTCACACAAATGCTTCATTAAGGAACTTTTGATTAGTCACGAAGGCTCTACAACCACCAGGAGATTTGCTGAATATTAAAAACTTTTCCTGTTCCACCTTACCATGAAGAAGATTGACAAACTTAACAGGAACAGTCACGTCTTTCCTACAGTCATAGTTTTGGGATGTAAAATCCAATATCACACTAAGAAATATTTGTCTTTTTTCCTAATTAATTTCCTTAATTTTCTCTTTTTCATCCTCGTTATCTGCTTAAACATGATATTTGCTTCTTAAACACAGAAAGACCCAAAGCCAAGTCTTCACTTGTGAACCCTGCACCAAACTCTATTTTTGGGCAATTCCTGAAGCTCTCTTGAGGCTGTGCAGCAAAACATTCTCATAAACACTTTGTAACTGCCCTGCAAAGTAATTTTTCTCTTCACAGGAGCTCTTTTAGGGTGCAGGGGAATTCCTAAAGATATTGTGTCCTTTAAAGGAAGAGATATCCCAAAGGTTGGATGCTCCATGAGTTAAATAAAGTCTTTTTTATGAGCTGGTTAACATGGCAAAGCTAACTACAGCTAAACAAACACAAGCATGAATGACCATGGCATTTTGGGGATCATAATTCTGAAGAAAATGAGCCCCAAGTTGTCAAAGATTTGGACTTGGACTTCAACCTCTGGCACAGGATTTGGTTTTAGATGGTCTGAGAGTCTTATGATGATTCTTGCCATGATAGTTGAAGTCTTAAGTGAAGAGCCATAGGAAAAATACTGTGAAGGAAATATTCTGCTGCTCCAGAAGTGGGGATTTTATTGAGGTTCTGTGGGAAGAAGAGAGGCATTTTTTTAACAAATTATTCTAAGTGCTTCAAACAACCCTGCTTTGTAGACACTGATCAAATTACAGTAAGGAAAGAAACCAAATATTTGATTTCTCTTGGTAGTTTCCCTTACTGGAGGGCTTCAGACATCTCTGGTGGTGCTCTCTGACCCTTTGTACCCAACGGGAAGGACAAAACCAATGTTGTGCTGTCCTTCAGTGGAGCTGCTGGAGCTGAACACACAGGGATTGGAGACACCTCATTCCTGCACACACAGGAGCTGATTTCCCACTCACTGGGCTCATTTCCTCAGCTTCAGTGGAGACACTCCTTATTCATGAACCTGAGACAAAGGAAGGCCCACGGTGCTTGCAATAAACTTTACTTTTTGCCTTTGCAGGTACAACAGCCAGTGTTACATCCGCAGCAGGACCAGCCAAGGCCTCTATCCTATTGATTTTCCATGCTGCTGCAGCTCAGGAATATTGTCTGCTCCTGCCCAGCTGGAGGTGTTCAGTGAATTTCCAAGATTTAAATATTTATTGCTCTTTCAGTAATTTCTCAAAGTTTCCCTGAGTTTTTTCAATTTGTCTGATCTCCGCCTATGGGGAGGAAAACTTTTAAAGCTGCCAAAAGCCAAAGTATTTTTAGAGAGGGCATCATGTATTGATTATTGCCAAATCTCCGTGGACTAAGACACTATGTTATTGTCAGCATTTTTATTGCTGCCACTGCTTTTTCTTTCTTTTCCTTTAATGGTTACAAGTGAGTCTAATATATTTTAGGCCAAACTCTTCTACCAGCTAGAAGCCACCGAGAACTTTTCATAAGAACCATATCCAGCTTCAAGAGGCAGAAAAATGAATATATTTCCTGTGTTTCTGTTTCCATCAGCCATTGCAGTAGAAGAAGAAATGCTATTTCTGTTTGTTTTGACAAGCAAAGAGAATAATCTCGTTCTTCTCTTGATCTCAGTATCCCTTCACAGATTACAGTTATCTCATATGTAATGTAAAAAGCTCATAGAAATTGAAATGCGTGAAGGGGAGACAGGAACAGATCTCTCAGGGTGCATGGAAACAGGAATTTTTTCAGGGGAATCGGGCCCAGAAAACACAGGGATAATTTGTGAAGGACGAAGAATCTGGAAAATGTTACACAGAGTTCAATTTGATGCACATCTGAAAGGTAAAGCTCTCCTTGTTCTGCTCCCCTCTCTCTGCAGCTTGGTCAATATTGACCCTCCCAAAACCAACCCTGCACAGAGCACAAGGCCAAAAGAGACATCAGGTCCTGGGCCCAGACCATTCATGGTCCCCTGGGCAGTGGTTGAGGGAGCTGGGGAAGGGTCTGGAGCCCCAGGAGAGGCTGAGGGAGCTGGGGAAGGGTCTGGAGCCCCAGGAGGGGCTGAGGGAGCTGGGAAGGGGCTCAGCCTGAAGAAAAGGAGGCTCAGGGGGGCCCCTGTGGTTCTGCACAACTCCCTGCCAGGAGGGGACAGCCGGGGGGGTCGGGCTCTGCTGCCAGGGCACAGGAACAGGAGCAGAGGGAACGGCCCCAGGCTGGGCCAGGGCAGGCTCAGGGTGGGCAGCAGCAGGAATTTCCCCATGGAAAGGGTGAATAAACATGGAACAAACTGCCCAGGGAGGTTTGGAGTTCCCACCCCTGGGGGTGTCCAAGGAAGGGCTGGAGGTGTCTCTCAGTACCTTGGGCTGGGGACAAGGTGGAGTTTGGGAACAATTTGGACTCCATGATCTTGGAGGGCTTTTCCACCTCTATTGATTCTGTTATTCTCTGAAATTTGTGGCCGACAACATTTTGTTTCTGCATTTATCTTCATGAAACAGGTTTTTATCTCTCCTCCTTTAGTTTATTCAAAAAAAAAAAGGAAATTCATATCAGACATGTTCTCCTTTTTTCATACCATAATTTGGCATAGACCCTGACATTAAGCAGACTTTTTTTTTAGATCCTGATAGCACATTTCTGTTCCCAAACAGACCCAGATAACCAAGGCCACTGCTGATGAGAGGCTTATCTGTGGTGTTTCTGTCAGAGAAACTGCAGTGCAACACAGGTCAAGCAAGCCAGGGTTTGTGTGAGAAAAGGGGAAAATTAATTGCAAAGCCCAGCTTACAACATCTCCAATAATGAACTCATTCAGCTCTCTGTTCTCTCTGATGCTGAAATTCAGGAGGCTGGGGCTGAACCTGCTGTGCTCCAGCTGTGTGCACAGCATTCCTACCCACAGGAATAAATGGGATTTTTATTCCTTCTGCTCCTCCCTCTGGGTCAGAGCAGGGGGGTGTCAGTGGGGGTGGTGTGACAGATTAAACAGGAGCCTCAGCATGTCCACAGCTCCTGCTGCAGCTTGGACGTGCCATTCCTGTGTCCCAGTGTCCCCTGTGGAACATCCTGGGATAGAAGGAGGGCCCTGAGGGAGTCCCTGGGAGAGGAGCAGGAATGCTGCAGCTGCTCCCCAGGGGCTCATGGAGGGAGCAGGAACCACTCCAGAAATGAGGTGTGAGGAGAAAGGAGCTCCACTTGAAAGGACTTGGAGAAAACTCACGAGGGCTCGAGTTACTGGGTCAGTGGTGAGGAGAGGAGAGCGGCTCCCCTGCTCCATGCCAAGGCAAATCCTTGGAACAGGGGGTGGGAGTTACCCAGGTACACACATTGCCAGCACTGGAAAATATTTCTTCTCCTCTTCTCTGGTGTTTCCTATTGCTTAAGTAAAGGGAAGCATGGAAGGAGAGCCAGAGCTGTAGAAACTCCAAGGATTTTAAAGGCCATTTGCTGATCTGCTCTGGGGAGCACCTTTCCAACAGCTCTGCCATGTCCAAACCTGGCACTGCCATTGTGCTCATGCCTGCAAAAACCAGATCATTTTAGCACATTATGTGTGTCAGATTATTTTAACCATCTTCTGGGCAAAATTCAGATTATTATGTTGAACAGATTATTATGATAACAGATTTTTTTAACCAACTTCTGGGCAATATCTAAACCCTTCCATAAATTTTGCACACCCAGAGAGCAGTAACAGAGCCAATACCATGGACCACATTGTGAGAGCCCTCACTAAACTCTGCCTAATGCACAGCACAGGCCAGCAGGACAATTCTGAATTCACACAGCAGAGTTTTCTCCTTCCTGCATTTGTTACACACAGACTTTGCACAAATAACATTATTTTCATGTTTGTTTGGGGTTTTTTTTGCCTTTGCTCATTATTCCCAGTGGCTTTTTTTTAGTGCTATTTTGCCATTTCTCACAAGTTTCTCTGTGCTGTAATTATGCCAGTCTGCTTTCCAAATATACTTTTTTTTTTTTTTTTTTGGTACTGAAATAGAAAGGTTGGGACTGCACGAAGAAAGGGGGAATAATTTTCACAGAATTATTTCGGCAACTTCGGGGACTGCACGCAATGTTTTTACAGCTTTCCATAGATCTCCCTTCTCCCTCCACTTGCACATGTTTGGAAATCACTCAGGCAACACGACATCCTGAATATCCCAGCCTAGGAAAAGCAACTGCTGTGCCTACAGGAGTGGATATTTTACATGAGACAAGTGGTTATTGTCAACGAGACTGGGAATAACTTGCCTGAACATTTCCAAGCTGGCTCCAGCTCTGTATATGCAACACCAGCAGTGATGGAGTAGTTACAATATTTCTCCAGCAGCACAGCTCCCTGCAGACCTCAGCAGGTTTTATCAGGCTCACAGGGAATGTTCCCACTGTTTATTGCACTGGGGAAGTTCTGCCTCCGACAGCTCAGGCCAGATCAGGCTTTTCAAAAGCCCTGATTCTTGAATTTTATATTTTAATGCTTTTTGACTGGTGGGTGTGAAGGGGTTTTTTTTCAGCAGATTTTTATCAGAAGCAAACAAAGAGGCAAAATATTTCCCAGAGACTTCTGGAACGTCCATAATTTTATATCATTTTGGGGCTGAAATGTGCCAGCAACATGATTAGGCAACATAAGAAATACCATATAAGATAAAACCCCCAAGAATTAAGTTTCTAATATTCTGAGCAGACTTTGGGGCTGGTGATATTTAAATCTATGGACTCCAGCTCTCTTAAGATAACCAAGAGAAATCCACTGCAGCTGTTTGCACCGAGGTGGAGATTCGGGGATATCTCCTCTAAAATCTCAGTTCATCAGTATGGGAGGCCAGCTCTCCTTCCTCAGCTTGGAACTCTCCCTCCAGCAAGGTTAGAGAGTGGCATTATAATTTCATTACAAGGCATAGGATGAGCCCAGCATTCCTGATGTGTGCAGGACTGCTTGGAACTGAAGGCACGAGGAGGTGCCTCCAATTAAACGATGGAAAATTGCACAGCTCAGTTAAAAGGGTGACTCAGAACTTTGTGCAGCTCAAGCCCAGCCTTTCCCAGCAAAGCACTTATTTCTGTGGGTAGCTCTCAGTTGATTTTAAGAGGGCTTTGCTGCTTAGATGTTTGTTGAAACTAAAACCAGGAGAAGAGTTTAGCAAAGGCCACCCAGTTCTCCTGGCAGAGGCATCAGCTCTCACATTCTCTGCTGTCTCTCCATGCCCTGGGGCAGAGATGAGATCCTGCTCCCTGCCAGCACAGCACCTCTGCCTCTCTCCGAGCCCTCAGCACATTTACTGGCCAGGGGACGGGTTTGTCACTCTGCCAGCCTGGGGAGGAGATGTTTCTGCCAGGGAAATTCTGTGGGACGTGACCCGGGCGTGGCATTTCTGCCATTCCCTTCCATTTCCCGCTCACCCCCGTCCCAGGATAACTCTGTCATCACTCCTCTGTGGGGACAGAAATCAGATCTCTGACTCCTTTTCCTTCCAGGCACCTGCTGGAAGCAGGATTAGAAGGATAACAAGCTAAACCTTCCCCTGTCAGGTCTGCAAGAGGAACTTGTGGGCCAAATTCCCTGTCCCACACACGATCCAGGATTGCAGTGATCCTGCTGATGGCAATTTAGTCACACACAGGAGATACACAAATGAATAAATGGTTAAACAAAATGCCGTATTTTGAAGTCATAGCCCAGCAGGTGATCTCCACAGGCTCCCCACTGGCACACTGGGCTTGGCAGTGTCACAGGTCCCTCCCTGTTTGTGAGGTGGGGAGAACTTTGGGTTGTCCCACCATGAGGTTTGTTGCCCTCCACCACTCCTGACACGAATCCTCAGGAGGAGGATGGAACTGCTGAGGAGTCTCTGGTTTGTGAGAACCTTCTGCAGCATCTTATATTATTGATATCATAGAATGATTCGGGTTGGAAAGGGCTTTAATCATCTCATTCCACCCCTGCCGTGGGCACCTTCCACTGGACCAGGTTTCTCCAAGCCCCTTCCAGCCTGGCCTTGGACACTTTTAGGGATGGGGCATGAAGAATTTGGGGTGTCCCTAAAAGCAAAGGACTCACCCTTTCTAATAAGAAACTGCTCCAAAATAAATGAAACCAATTAGTAACAAAAGGCAGCTCTCAAGAGTGTTAAATCCAGATTATCCACCCCAGATGAGGACTGGAGACAGCTGATGGCAGAAGATTTCGGTCTCTGAGTTCTCAGCTGGAATACCCTGGCTGAGTTGGTGGCTGTATTATGACACCATTTGCAGACACTGTGTGGAATCACAGGCACAATAAATCCGGGGAAAGAGCTCCTGAAATCGAGAGGGAAATTTGCACTTCATTGAATTCCGTGTCAGCTTCCATTAAATTCGAAGGGACAGGAGAGTCTTCACGGGGTTACTGAGCATCTGTAAACACTTCCAAGCATGCCCTGAGTTACAGGTTTATTTTCCAGTTCAAAAAAATTGGCCAGGCAAAGAAACATTTATTTCTTATTACAGAAATAGGAGAGCAAAGAAGACCGAGCCAAGAGGCTTCATAAGTGAGCAAAATCCAAAAAACTGATCTAAATATTACAAAATTTGGGGTGCTATGAAGTCTAGGAACCTCACTGGATGTGGGGAACCTAATCTGATTTATTTTATTTTATTTTTTTTACTGCTCTTGGCAGTGCATTTTCATTCCAGAGTGGCCTCAGAGGCACTTGCCATCATGTCTGATGCACTTCATGTTGTGGCTCTGGATTAATGAACATTCACAGAAGCTCAGGATGGTTCAGGTTGGAAGAAGCCTCCACAGATCACTTGGTCCAACCCTTCTGCTCAAACAGGACCTCTCAGAGCCAGTTGCCAAGGCCAGCTTGGATGGGACTTTAGGAAACTGGGTCTAGTGAGTGACACCCCAGCCCAGGGCAGTGGGGTTGGAACAAGATCATCTTAAAGGTGCCTTCCAACCCAAAACATTCCATAATTCTATGGCTGTGTCCAGACACCTTTTGAATAATTTCAAAAATGGAGACTCCAGAACCTCCCTGGTTTGACCATCATCACAGTAAAAGTGTACTCGGTCACCCTCACAGTGAATGTGTGTTTGGTCACCCTCACAGTGAATGTGTGTTTGGTCACTCTCACAGTGAATGTGTGTTTAGTCACACTCACAGTGAATGTGTGTTTGGTCACTCTCACAGTGAATGTGTGTTTGGTCACCCTCACAGTGAATTTGTCTTTCCTGATGTTCCTGTGTTCCAGGCTTTGCCCACTGACTCCTGTCCTGAAGCACCACTGGAGCCAGCCTGGCTCTGTCACCTTTGCACCCTGCCTTCAGTGATTTACAAGCTGATCACAGCTCGGCCTTCCCTCCTCCAGGCTGAGCAGCCCCAACTCTGTTTGGAGACTGCTCCCTCCTCATCAAAAAGCAAACTGTCAGCTCCTCTGCAGGCAGGGCCAGCAGGATCGCTGGGGTTTGTGTTAATTAATCACAACTTTGAAATGAGGAAAAAAACAAAAACCTTCCTGTGAAGAGGTTAAAGAGTCTTGTTCAAATAAAGCCTCTTGCTTAAATATCACAGGGAGAAAAGAGGAGAGGAAAGCCAGGTAAATACTTCAGTGGTAAAGCAGGTTTAAAGGCTGTGCCTCTCCCAGCACAAATGGGAGTGCTGCAAAAGTGAACTTGGCACCTCACCCCTTTCTAAATCTTCCTGGGGAATGTCATGGTCAACAAAGCACTGCGATTCCTGAGCATGTGTGACTTACTCATAGGTTCAACTTCAGCTATAAATAAATGCTTAATTGTTCTGGAGTTTGTGTGTGCCCAAGTCCAAGCACAACCCGTGGATCTGCCACTGAAAGGGCTGGGCATGGCTCAGCTGGGAAATTAAGGTTCACTTTAAAGCCCACAAACCCCAACTGCAGGGCTTGCAGGCTTCAGTTACCTTTACATGAGTTTTTTACTGCAAAATATTGAAGCAGTTGGCAGCAAAAAATTGTTAGGGAATGAAATCAGAAGATGACTGAAGATAAAACCGTAAAGTTTTCTTTAATCTTGGGGTTTCATTGCTATTGAGAGCTCAAGGGACAAACACAGGAGCTGGGGAAAGGGAAAGCTCTTCTAGGCTGAACCTTTAAGAGTTATAAAATACTCGGAGTGGTGGGAAAAGTGGAATGAAGAAATTATGAAGAAATTACTGCAGCTGAATTCTGTGGATGGGAACAGCCTCCTTGGCAACCTCTATGGAAAATCACCTTGTCTTTTTTATCATAAAGCAAAAAGATAGAATAGAATTGATTTTTCAAAATTCCATAACACTGAATAACAGTCCAGACAACACAGAGAGGAAAAAGCAAGTAACAGAAAGGAAAGGGTAAAAAAACATGAGTAACTGAAGGATGCAGTTTGCTACAGGGATTCAAAAGAAAAATAGAGAGATTACTTAGTGGTTAGTGAGAGATATTAATGAATGTCAAAATTACCTAAATGGTTTTCTTCTGTGAATTTGGATTGAAACTGGAGATTAAAAAGTACCACAATCAGCTGAGCTTTGGATTCTGATATAGAAAAAAATTGTAAGCATTCATTTTGTGCAGTCTGGATTTTAATAATTTAAATATTGACCAGGATATACTATACACACACACACACACACACAAAGAATGGCTGATTCAAAGGAATGGTCCTTCTCTCCAAAGATTTTCTTGATTAACAGGTTTTTATTTTTCCTATGGCACATTTCAGGTTAGTCACAAATGCAGGTCTGGAGGTCTTTGACGCGGGTGTTGGTGCATCCCAGGCTGGAACATTTGACAGCAGCAGAAAGTTTTCCTGCATCCAGGAGGTGGAAGAGAAGGAAAACGGCGGCGTCAGCAGCTCTGCAGCTCTGTGGGGGTGTCCGGAGGTGCCATCGATCCGCACCGAGCCCCTCCCGTGGCTCTCAATCACCGCAGCTCTCGGAAGCAGCCGCGATACCCGGCTGGGGGACCGTAAAGTGAAGCCAGGCAGAGCAGCCCTGATCCCCAGACAGCGCCCGAGGAGTTCCATAACTCAAACAGAAACACCCCTGGAGCAGCACACGAATTTACTGCCCAGCACAACTCATTCCTTTGTGTTTTATTTTACAAATTCTCCATTTCTTGCTTCGGTTAGGCTGAAATGGCCTCCTGTATTTCAGAGGGTTTCAGGCTGATCCTGTACTTGGCTTTTCTGTGGCAGACAATTGAACAATCAGATTACTGAGGAGCTCTTAAGTGCCTCGTGATGCAAGGAAGTGCGAGCTATTTAAGAACTAATGTGAAAAATGGCAAATTATATGCTACCAGCTAGGTCTGAAAGGGAAAAAAGGAGGAATAAGTCAATATGATTAGACAGGACTATATTCAATAAGCACAATTTTGGTTTGAAATTGTGCGAGAAGAGATTTATTCCTTTGTAGATTTTCCTTTGGATTATAGAGGATACCTCTGCTCTGCAAGATGCATTTTGCTTTTCCAATCCTCACATTTATTAGAATAATCTGATTGAAAAGAACTGGATGTGCAGAAATGAGAATTTCTTGTTTTTTACGATGTAGATATTAAAATGGATTCTCTATATTAAAACCTGCAAAGATTATTTATACAAGAAGTGCCCAATCAATCATTTTCCAAGCAGAGAAGCTGTCAAAAAGAAAAATCTTGCATTAATGATCGTTCTTTGGCAACTCTGCACAGGTTTCTCTGGAATGAGAAGTTGTTGAGTTCATTTGAGTGGACACAGCACAAAGCCATTACTTTAAGCAGCTGGTAACTTTGGCCAAAGAACTAAGTGAGCATTTGCACAGAAAAACCTGAATAAAATTAACTGCAATGCCTGTGTTTGGCTGCATTTTATTGATGGGGATCTACCAAGTCCTCAGTTCTGAACTAAATCTGCGGTTAAAAATGTAAATATTAGCAGAAGAATTCCCACATCACCAGCTGAGGCACTGGAGGTTTAAATGAGAGTGTCCTTTTGCACAAACTCAGTGTCAGAGAGCTCCTGGTAGAACAAGAGACTGTTTGGAATTCTTATGGGATATCCTGGTCACAATAAATACTTTAAATCCAGCTTTTAAGCACCCAGGTTCTGTTCCAGCTGCCAAACTTTGGCTCCCCAGTCCGCAAAATTCCCCCCTTTCCATAGCACCAACATTTCTGGATTGTACAAGTAAAAAGCTCGAGTTTATCTCCCTAAAATTCTTCCACTCTGGAACTTGTTTAGGTTGCACTGAAAGTCTGAATCTGGCTTAGAAGCGAGTGGGAAATTGCCAATGCAAAATATTCAGTAACTTGTGGGTCTTGTGCTCATAAAGTGAGAAAAACTCTGTCTCAGAAAATACTTTTTATAATATTTACACAAAATACAGCAGAACCGGTGTTTTAACTAGAACCTCCAGCATGGATATACAATAAATATTTAATGTTAGGGAAAAAAAATCCAAGTGTTCATGGTACTAAAGATGGAGTCAAACGAATTTACCAGACTGCCCGTTTCCATCGAAACTTAACTCAATGACAAATTATTAAGATGTTCTCATGAAGCTCAAAGGATTACAAGGAAAATGTAAAAATACTTTTAATTACAGCATTTTGTATGGTTATCTATATATTTACAGAAGCAGCTATACCCTAGAGAAAGATGGCAAGTGTTTGTAGAAAGGAAGGTGAAGAAGGTCACAAAAATTGCACATTCTGTGGAAAATGGGGAATGTGGGCTCTGTAATTAATGGATCAAATTGCCAGGGAATTGTAGAGAGGATCAGAGGGTAAAAAGATAATTAGCAGATCAAAGGGTAAGAAGACAAGTGCTGGAATAAAGTGGTGGTAATAGAAACAGCTAAAGAGGAATTATTGACCAATAATTGTATTGCTTTGGGCAATGTCTGCTTTGATAGAGCTGTTATTAAGGAGGTTTTTAATGCACTAATCTGTTTTTATAAAAGTGGAGTTATGAGTGTCAAATGCCATGAGTTCACTGCAGAGCTCTGACTGTAACCTGGTTTTAGGAGTTTGCAACCAATGCCAGGGGGAAAGAAAAGGGATTCAGGCTGCAGGGGTTGGACACGTGGCCCAGGAATCTTCCTGCAAAAGGAGAAATTACACAGAGTGAGATTTTCAGGGATTTGGGGTATTTTTCTTGAATCAAAAGCAATTTCAGAGTTTATTCTGCAGCAGGGGAAATGTTGGGTTAAAGCCTCCACTGCCCTGAGTTTTATTCCTTTCCCTGCAGGCTGAGTTTTGTCTGAGATCCCTCTTTGCACTCTGGACTAACAAGTCCCAGGCTTGGGAGCTCCTGGAGAGATTTGTTGTCAAGACCCCTCTCTAGAAAGGAATTTTTGGATGTGTTGGTCTTAATATTTGAAATAATACCTACTCTGAGTGTGGATAAGGATGGGAACTGCCTCAGTGGATCAGATTTATGGGACAATGACAAAAATCTGTCAAGAGCCTCGGTGAGCAGAGGATCCTCCGGTGGGCTGCAGACACTGCTGGTTTTTCCAAGGATTGGCAAAGGATAATTTTGGTTTCTGCTTCCATTTTTTAGAGTCCATTGACTCACAAATAAAAGCAGCATGGAATATGCAAAAGAAATGGCATTTGTAGTTAGCACCTGATGGATTTTCCTCTGCAAAGAGGAGCAGATAAACACAATTTTGTTCACGTCTTTACTCTCCCATTTGGCTCATCATTAAGAGAAATCTGTGGGGAAAAATTCACATTCTGAGGGGTGGAATTTGCTTTGTTAAATAGTAAATACCTGCCAGATATGAGGGAAGATTGAAAATGTCACTCAAAGAAGCTCTTGCGCTTCTGCTGAAGGCAATGACAAAATTTTAATTAAAGTCACCCAATGCTCAAGAAGTGGGAGTCCTGTATCATTCCCAGGGATAGATGGATACAGAAGTTTTGTGGAATGGAGGCAGAAGTGAGTGTTTGTGGATAAAATTGTGATTTTGGTTTGTAATAATCATTTTTGAAACCCAGGATTCTACCTGCAGTGAGAGCTCCAGGGTCAAGATATTTTTAAGAGCAGAGATGGGGAGAATTCTAATTGTGCTCATCACTGTAGCACTAAAAATGAGACTTGAAATGGGATGATGGCCTAGATAAAAATATGCTGAAAAATAAAATAGGAGCTATTTCTTTTTTTTCTGCAGTTATGACTCTTAATTAAAAATAAAATAATTTAAATATATTTCCTTCAGGTCATGAAAAATGAGGCATGTTTTGGGTTATTTAATGACTGATGTAACTTCTGCTAACAGTACCTATAAAATTTATGTCTCTGTAATTAGTGAGTGAGAAAAGTTTAATATTTCAGAAGGATCCCTTTGGATGTGTAATGTCAGCTGGTTCTCACAGTCCTGAATCAGGTCCTTTGAATTACTTCCTAAACAAATCTGGATAAATGATCAGTCACACCTTTTGTTGCTTTTCCTGGGTTAAAACCTTAATTTTCTCGCATGTGAGATGATAAAAGCAGATCAGTATTAAAATGCAGTTGAAATGTAACTATTTTGCAAGAAAAGGTGTTGCACAGGCTGTGCTGGAGAGAGGCTGATGAGGTGATTAAACATCCTGCTAGCAGGAGTTTCATTTGGAAGATTGAGAGCTGTGATGAGAACTCCTCTCTGCCTACACACTTTTACCAATTCTCACTCTAACTGAGGACTTATAAAGGGTTTATAAATTTTTAAAAAATTAACCCCAGCACTCCCAGACTTACACCTTTCACACATGGTTTTATTAAGAGTGGATAAAACATTAACTACTGCCACCAGGGCATATATTAAAATGGAACAGAGTTGGAATGATCAGAAGCTGGTGTTCTTTTCCAGGCAAATATATGGGTTTGGAAGGAATAGATGGATAATTTGCAATACAACGATGATTTAGTGTAATAATAATTTCCTGGCTAGCTCCAGATCCCTGAAAAGAATGCCAGGGTTTTTAAAAAGTGATACATGTAATGATCAAATTCAGTAAATCCCCAAAAACAGCACCCACAGCATCTGGAAGTGTCCTCAAGCTGTCAGGGAGGGAACTTTTATCATTGTTCACTTTGTGTAGAAGATCATGTGCAAGAATTAAACTTCATTTTTTCTCCTGCTTCTCCCCAAACCATCAGGTGGCTAAAGCCTCCCCAGCCCTT
Source organism: Horornis vulcanius (assembly GCA_013401035.1). Taxonomy (NCBI): domain Eukaryota; kingdom Metazoa; phylum Chordata; class Aves; order Passeriformes; family Scotocercidae; genus Horornis; species Horornis vulcanius. The sequence continues at coordinate 10,883 of VZUA01011433.1, read as the reverse complement.
CACTTCTTGCAGCATGCCTGGAAGCCTTAGTTAATCTCACCTGCAATCCAATTAAAAGCCTCTTAAAACTTTGCACCTGCACTAATTGCAGATTCACATCACTGCTTTGCAGTCATTAAGTCCAGGAGTTAAAGTTTTGATGAGTGCAGCTAATCTGGTTTATCAACAAAGTGCTGCAAGGTTCCCGTGCTAACCCAGGATAATCAGCAGGGGTCAGGCAGGAATTATCTTGTCTCGCCAAGCATTTCAAAATAGCTAATTATGTTTGTTCATAAAAGTTGGACCTAAAACAACCAAAATCCGAGGGAAAAGCTTTGGAACTTTTCACTGAGAATAACTCATTTGGCTGAGGTGCTGATTTATATCAGGAGGTTCTGTGAGTGTTTTATTCTCCAGCAAAAAACCAAGATGCTGGGGCTGTGTTTTCAAAGGGCAGCAGATGAAATCCCATCTCCGTGCTGCTGACAGAGGCTGGGGGGCAGCTGCTGCTGGAGCTGCATTTCTCTGGATATCTGTGCATGGATGCATATTCCCTAAGAAACACACAGCATGGTCCTCCCACCTCACAGAGCCAAGGCTGTTAAATATTAACCCTGTTGCCAAATTCCTGCTGTAGATGCCGAAGCTGCAGTATCCAAACAATCTCAAATTCTGTATTTTACCAGAGATTTTATTTTATAAGAAGTTTCTTTATGCTCACCCAGCTAGAGCTGTAGATGAGGATAAATAAAAACAGAGAATGGAGAAATAGAGAAATACTTGTAATTCANCTTTTTTTTTTTTTTTTCCTAAAGGATTCTTGCTCCCAGTTCATCCAGAGTAAATCAGCACACCTGTGGCATGTGGAACAGATGGAGCAGGCATGGCAAACACCTCCAGCTGCACAGATCTGTTTCACAGGTGCTGGGTTCAGGTTCTGCCTGGCCAAGGGCACTGGGGCTTTGGCAAATGCCTAGAATTCCAGGGGCTGGAGGAGAAAAGACAGGGAGAAAGGAGTCAGTTGGCAGCAGCATCTTCCAGAGCAGCCCCCAAGCCTGAGCCAAACCTGCCCGGCTCATTCCTCACCCCGAGCTCTGAATCACTGTCAAATTCCTAAACTTATTTGGCAGTTCAGGGGGAGGAATTTTTGGCTGGAGTTATTGGAACAGAGACACTGGGATGCTCAGTGCCTCAGTGGATGGAGTTAAACCCTTCCATGGTTGGTCATTCTGGGGCAGATGCTCTTGTGTGAGGTCTTCTTTTAATTCCATCCCCTTTATTCGTTTGGCTTCTTTTCACACCTTATTTTTTATCACTCCCATTTTCTGCCACATTTTCTCCCCTCCTTGGTTGTGTTTTTTTCCCATTTCTCCTCTTTAATGCCCTTCCTT
>VZUA01011420.1:0-10095 GCA_013401035.1 Horornis vulcanius | reverse complement strand
TTCCCTGTGTCCTGTCCCTCCAACCCTCGTCCCAATTCCCTCTCCAGCACTCCAGGAGCCCCTTTAGGCCCTGCAAGGGGCTCTGAGCTCTCCCTGGAGCCTTCTCTTCTCCAGGTGAGCTCCCCCAGCTCTCCCAGGCAGAGCAGAGGGGCTCCAGCCCTCGCAGCAGCTCCGTGGCCTCCTCTGGACTCTCTCCAGCAGCTCCACATCCTCCTGCTGTTGGCCCCAGAGCTGGAGGCAGCTCTGCAGGTGGGGTCTCACCTGAGTGGAGCAGAGAGGCAGAATCCCCCCTTTCCTGCTGCCCACATTGAGGGATGAGCCCAGGGCATGGAAGGTTCTGGGCTGTGTGTGCACATGGCTGGGCCATGTCAAGCTTCTCACCCATCACCATCCCCTTTGCATGAGGAACAAGATGTAAAAAGGGAGACACAATGAAGACTCCTGAGGCTCCAGTGAGGGTCACAGGCTCTGCACTCATCCTGGCACAGCGTTACAGTCCCAACCTGCCACTGCAGGGCATGGATTAGGACTCCAGGGCTTGCCTGAATTGTGTAGTGGGGCAGAGGTGTTGGACTGGGATATCCCACCTGCTATTCTAGGAGCTTCAGCACCTTGAAGATCATCTGCTAAATCTGCCAGCTCCTCAGGGTGCCCCATGGCATCTCCCCAGGGCAATCCTGCCTCAGCTGGATTGATCTTCAGGGAGGGAGGAGGCACTGGGTCCAGGGAATGCACATAATACAAACTTCTCTGGGGCTGATAAGGGATTTCTGGAAGAGCTCCAGGGCAGTCTCCAACAGCCCTTTCTCCCTTTTCCCTGCTGGAGCAGTGCAGGAAGGAGCAGCCTTGCTCTACCAGGAGCAGTCACAGCAAGCTCATGGTCAGCAGAGCAAGTGGCTGCCAGACAAGGACAGGATCTGCTCAAGGACAGTCCCATCCTTGGCAGGCTCAGCTGGTTCAGTGAATTCAAAGATCTTCCCTGCCTCCAGCTCTCAGGGCCCCCTCGGATGCACACCAGGGATGTGCAGAAAACAGCTGGAAACTTCCTACTCAACTAGAGCAAAACAGTTGTTTGGGTTTTTTGGGGCTTTTTTTCCTCCTAATCTAATTCTTGCAAAATGCTGAACTATTTTAGCTGAATTTTTCCAAAAACATTTCAGCCTGGAGACAGCCAGCCAGCCTGGGGAAAAAATAAGAGTAGAGTCTGGCAGAGTTATCAGTAATTAAAGGCAAAGTCTTAGAAAAACAAGGAGTGTGTTAATGACAGACCCCATCTCTCCCTTTAGACAGGCAGCACCACTGAAACAGAAAGGAGGGATGGATGGATGGATGGATGGATGGATGGATGGATGGATGGATGGATGGATGGATGGATGGATGGATGGATGGATGGATGGATGGATGGATGGATGGATGGATGGATGGATGGATGGATGGATGGATGGATGGATGGATGGATGGATGGATGGATGGATGGATGGATGGATGGATGGATGGATGGAGTGATCAAAATGGAAGAAGAAAAGCAGAGAAACCCATTTTCCACTCAGACAAAGAGCATGATACCCTTCACATGCTCCAGATAAAGTCCTACAAACACAACCTCAGTCAGAGAAGGTCCTCTCAGCCCCTTCTCTGTGGGCATCACTGTGCCATCAATTGTCACCTCACTGGGAGAAAAGATAGAGGTGCAAACTGTAGGAGAAGGGAATACAGGTGACCTGGTCCCTGACAAGTGACAGCTGTGTTGATTACCCACTACAGCCTCACCCCTGATGAGTCACAGCTGTACCCACTAAAGATAAATGTGATAAAAGGGAGTGGGTGAGCTGGTGAGGGGAATCATGAAGAAGAAGGATCCTGAGGAGAGAGGATCCCTGCAGTGAGGTCAGTCTGGGGCTGCAGTTGGAGCCTGTTGTTGTTGGAACCTTCAGTCACAGTCTGGCTGGGTAAAAGCTGCACTCAGAGCCTGCAAATTGATCTCTGCAATCAGAGTTTAGCAGGAAATACCCAGAGGCTGCAAGGAAAACCTCCAGCAGGAGCTGCTGCAGGCAGAGTCAGGGAATGGTTGGAGTCAGGAAGGCTGAGGTGTGAAAAGGAATAAACCAAGACCCTTTTTATGCTGTGATAAACAAGAAGTCTGTGTCTTGGCTCATTTCTACCCTCTGATGAGAGGGGTGCTGCCACACAAACTAATCCACTTCAGAGTTTTCTGGTATCTACAGGAGCCTTTTGTGTTCTCCAGGCTGCCAGCAGCTCCTGGAGCACCAGGATTCCCAGAGGTGATGCTCTCTCTGGGCTGTGAATAGAACCACAGGGAAATCACACGTGGCCTTGGACCATGGAAAATGTCATCCTCAGCAGAAAAACAGGTCTGTTCCTGAAATGAGATGTTTTGGGGCACAGCAAGGGTACAGCACAAACAAATTAATTCCACAAACAAAGCTCTGCCTGGGTAGCTTGCTCCAAATTAACAAAGCAGCCCACTTTGCTCTGTGAAAAGCAGGATTGTGACCCCTAAGCCCCAGTAAGACCACGAAAAGCCTCACCAGGATGCACATCCCAAATGTCACGGGCTGGCCTGAGGTTTCCAGCCAGCTCAGCCACTGAACACATGTGAGAACATCACTGCAGAGCTCTGCTCTTGCTCAGGGCAGTGGGAAATGCAGCTGGAGCTGTAATCCAACGACAGGCAGCTGGAGGGAAGCAGATTCCCATTGAAACCACAGAATGTTGGAATTGCAGAGGCAGCAAAAGCTGTGAGCAACCTGAAACCCTGCTTTGGCCAGGAATATTTACATCTCATTTGGGATCAGCAGCACGGACAGGCCAGCACGTTCAGGCCTCTGGAACACTGACTCAGGAATTTTTGGCATGTTAAACTATCTCTTCTGGGAGTTTTTCTGGTCTGTTTTCTTGCTTTTGAACCATCTTTTCAGGATCCTCTGTGCAGCTGAAGGGACCAGGCACTTCTCTTGCATGAAGATCAGTTCCTGCAGTGTTTCTGTGGACACTCACACAAGTTAGGGTGCTAAGAAAAAGCACCAGGGATCTCAGCTAACAGCTCACATCATCTGAATCCCTGGCATATAGTTCTGAATTAGTTGCTGTGATAATTTCTTTATTAATTTATGTTATTACTTTGGCCCCTAAGCTCTCCTTTCACAGACCAGGATCAAGTTGTGCAAGATGCAATGCAACAAAAATGCAGTTTATTGTGCAAAGAAATGGATTTCCAGTACATTTTGAAGCTGTATTTCAAGTTTGCACCAAATTCAAGAACTGACTGAGGTTTCAAACCTTTGTGCTCTTGGGCAGGGAAATGATACAGAAGCAGGGTCAGGATCCAAAAGGACATTTGGCAACATTTCCATGCAAGGCCAGGCTGGATGGGGCTTGGAGCTACCTGGTCTAGTGGAAGGTGCCCCCACCTATGGCAGGGGTGTGGAGTCCAGATTATCCATAAAATCCCTTCCAACTCAAACCATTCTGGAATTCTGTGGTCAATCCCCATCCCTTCTTCCCCCAACTCCTGTATCCCTCTCCATCAGAGGGTGAACAGAGAGGAGAGCAGCTGCAGCTGGGAGAGCTCTGTCCATCACAGCAGGAAATCCTGCTGTGAGAAGGGACCATGGCTGGGAGAGGAGGGCAGGGAAAATGAGACTCTCAGGATTCAAAGCAAATATCCTGTGCCAGCCTCACCAGGGCTCTAAGATTTGGCTCAGGGCTCACTTCAGGTCCTGTTTTAAACATATATAAATATATATATATAAAAAAATATGTAAATTTGCTTTAGAGCTCCCTTCTGTGGTTATCTCTTTTCTGTCCCCTTCCTCCTGCCACTCTCCCCCCCATCCCTGCACTGATTGCTGGTGTCCTCTGCTGAACCCCAACAGCCACCCAAGCCATGACCCTCCAGAGAGGCTTCCCCAGAGCTGCCAGAGCTCGGGGACAATTTGGGCAATGCTCTCAGGCACAGGGTGGGAGTTTTGGGGTTGCCCCATGCGGGTCCAGGAGCTGGACTCAATGATCCTTGTGGGTCCTGTCCTGCTCAGGGTATTCCATGATGTGGAAGTCACCATTTTCACTTCTTCATCTCCCACACAAACCATCCTGGGACCTCTTCCTGGTCCTATATCCCTCACTGAAGAGGAAAGAAGGGTCTTTTCTGTCCTCCCCAACCCTACACAACCTCCACACTGTTGCAGTGGTTTCAGCTCAAGAACGCTTTGAAGATGGGGCTGAAGTAAAAGGTGGAGATGCCAAGACCACAACCTACAAAAATTTCCCTAGGATGGGATCTTGCATCCACACCTACCAGAACTCTTCATTCCAGACGTTCCTAAGGAATTTATCTGGATGAGTGGAGTTATCAGGCTGTCCCCAAATCCACCCTTCAGGACCAGACCCAAGGCATGAAGTCCATGGAGGATCTTTGTGTCATTGACAAAAAAATACAAGTTTATAAAGCTCACTGGGAGTGGACATCAAGCCCTTTTCCGGCAAGAAAAGCTGCCCCCCACCCTTGCTGGGGGTGCAGGAAAGGGGAACATCCAGGAATGTCCTCCCCAGCCCCCAGGGAAGAGCCCCATGCCCTCCCTGCTGCCCGTGGCTTGGGAGATTTCTCCACTCCAGCGTTCCTGTGCTTCTGGATACAGCCACTAGAGGATGGCAGTGTCCCAGGCCACGCTGGGAATCACCAAATCCTGCTCTGGGAACCCACAGCACGGAGATCCCATCAATGCCAGGGCCCCAAAAATATCCACCCCGAGTCACTCCGGTCTAAATCGCAAGCTGGAAGTTCCCAGCCCACAGCTCTGCTTTGCATTTCCAGGCTCTTTGGAGACTGGAAATTGGGATTTTACAGGAGATCAGCCCCCACGTGCTTCCTGGTCCCCTTGGGACACAGGTGGGTGTGTTTTCATGAGTTACCTGGTGTATTTCCAGACCTCACTGTGTCTCCTCTCCAGTTTCTGTGCTCACAAGATGATCAGAGCCCTGCTACCAGGGAGTTCTTGCCACCTCCATGGTTTTCTGCATCCACCATCAATGTTCTGACCTCTGGGCTCTCCGTGGGATCATGATTTCCAGCAAAGAGCAGAGCCTGGTGAGCCAAGGAGATGGTGGCAGCCCAGCAGCTCAATCCCAGCATGCCCCCAGGACACCTTCGAGGGGATTTTCAAGGCAAATATCTGGAAATGATGAATGCCAAGTTGAAGCCCAATTATGCCAAAAATATCCTGCCTGAGCCACAGCTTGAAGGAATATTCCCCCTCCTGAGGAAGCACAACAGCCAAGCTGAGCTGCAGAATGAGATGAACTTTGAAAAAAGAGCTCATTGGGGAATAAAACATCATTAGTAGTATCAAAACAAGATCATGGACATGAGTGTGGTGAGACACTTCTGGGACCATCACCCTGCTGCAGCGAGATCCTCAACAGTCCACTGGGAATTCACCTCCCTGCTTCCCTGGGGCTGAATTCTGCCCAGTGGGTGAGTATTTTGCTCCAAGCAGAGAAGAAAATCTCCATTTCCTCATAGGTTTGAGCAAAGCAACCAGGACATCAGGAAGAATTCATTATCTCAATATGCAAATGACTCTCAGTATGCAAATAGACTGGATTTGCTCCCATCTCCTTGGAGTGAATACTGGCACTGATGGTAACATCATCTCACAGGTCACCTGTGGCTTTCCCATTCCCTCCCACAAAGATTCCATGTGCATCCCACCCTGCCTGGTGGATCTGCTGGGCTGGCCCCAGCACACCAAGGGCTCTCTTGGACTGAGGAGCCCAAAATGGAACATTGTCTCTAGGCTTGGTCTTGCAGTGATCCCAGATCCTGCCTTGCAGGTGTCCAACCTGTCCCAGGAGGTGACATCAGCCTCTGCTGGAGTTCAGCAGGGTCCTGTGGGCCTCATCCTCCATCCTGCTGAATGGCCTCCCTACTCCCCAGTTTGGTGTTACCCACAAAATGCCAAGAGCCACTGTTGGCTCTGGGAAACACCAAGACAAACCTCAGAGGATGGGGAAAAAGGAATAAAGCTCCTTGAGTGCCCCACACATGTTGGGGACCATCTTCACAAACCACTGGCTGCTTTTGGGTGCTGGAGGGGTGTGGTGGCACCTCTCCCTTCCCAAGATGTATCCCAGTCCTGGGGAGGGGGACCTGGTGGCACAGAATCCTTCCACAGCATCCCTGAAATACTTTTCTGCTGCCAGTTAAAGTCTCTGACGTCAGTGCTTTGATTCCAAGCAATTGCATAACACCTGGAGGTGTCCAGGGCTCTGTGCCATGTCGAGGGCAGGGATGGAAATAGAGCCACCAAATTCCTGCTCCCTGCTCCCCACTTCCGTCCTGTGCAGCCCTGCCTCCATCCTGGCATGGGCACAGGTGGGATGGATGACCTTGGGAAGAGATTGTTCCTCCCATAGGAAGGTGGTAGCAGAAGCACTGGTGTCCCAGCTTGTGGTGACTTCAGAGGGGTCCCCAGCTTGGTGTCCCCTGCCACCCTCCCATGGACCATCCAGACAAGCACCCTTTTCTCCCCAGTGGGAATTTCCACGTGGTGGCTCAGCTTTCCCCACCCAAACAGAGTTATAAAAAGGCACTGCAAGACCTGAGATCCATCCAGCAAATTCCTCCAGCCCCAAGGGTAGATTTTCACGAGGGACTGGGCTGAAGCCTTAGAGCTGGAGCCAAGTCTCAGAGCTGAGTCAAAGCTCCCTACCAGCTTGCCAGCTGGATGCAGTGTGCCCCAGTTTTATGGGAAAGGCACCCAGCCAGAGGCAGATGAAGCACAGCCCAGGTTGAGAGCTCCTCACCCGTGCACAAAACGAGGCGTGGGATACATGAATGGAGTCAGGAGCCTCCTCCCCGGACCAGCCTTCTCTGTAGATCATAAATAACCCCAGGGATGCTCAGCTTAAAAATTCCTGCTGCCACATGGGAAACCTGGTGGCTGGAAGGGTGCAATGAGCTCTCCTGGCTCTGCCTGGGACAGCTAAAGAGCATCTTCTGCACCCAGGTTCAGGGTGGGCTTTGGCCAACCACTGACCGAGGTCAGCCAGCGCCACTGACCAACACCAGCCTCAAAATCTAAGGACACATCCCAAGTTTTCTGGGTCAAGGCCACCCCCAAAGCCTTGGGACAACCTTGTGTTGAGTGCAGGTGTCCCAGCCCTGCTCTGCACTCAACACAAGGTTGTCCCAAGGCCTTGGGTTATCCAAATTTTAGGAACTGCAGTGTTTTCCAGAGCTTCCTGCTCTCTCCCCTCCTTGTGTTGGTGTGCTACACATTTCCCATGAGAACTGCTGATCTCTACCCCTCTAGTCCCAAGGACAATGTGAAAAAAGCATCACTCTCTGCCCTGAGAAGGACAACATGGCAAAGACAGATGGCCCCAGGGAGAACAGGTCACCCCAGTGGGCTGTGCCTCAGTTTCCCCTGCTATCAAAAGAGGATTAGTTCACTTCCAGGATGTTATGAGGCTCAGGAATAAACACTCCTGGGGCAGGATCAAGCCTCACAAAGGCAGCAGCTTATCTGGACTGCTGCAAGCACTGCCCAGGAAGAGGAGATGTGGTGGAGCATCACCTCACCTCCCCAGTTAGCCTGGTGACAGGCAGGGACACCACGGGTGTGGGCACGTGAGGAGCTGGCTTTCCCTGTGCCAAGAAATGACTCCAATTGCTGTGCCCTGGTTGTTCCCGTCTCCCCATTTATCCAGAGAGTAAACACAGAGAGGATTTATGGGGAGAGAGCTGATGCCACACCTGCCCTATGCCACCTGCCACGTGCTGCTCTCCTGTCAGGGTGGGAGAGGAGTGAAGCCCTTTCCTAGCACAGCATCCATTTTGGGAAGGTGCTTCTGGGCTGGGGTTTCTCCTGATGGAGAGATGTTTGAGGAGGAAACATCAGCAAAATGGAGACAACACCATAAGCATCATCCTGTTTATGGAGCCCCAAGCCAACTCAAGAACAAGGAAACCCCCCCCAAGGATTTTAATCCATGTTACCCCTGGGGAAACTGAGGCATGGGGATGCAGCTGGGCCAGAGGGCTCCCAGCCATTGTTCCTCTGCAGGTACTGGAGGATTTTGGGGTGCAGGTGGGATGTTGCATATTCCCTCACTTTATTGCCCAGCTCATCTCAGACACCAATCTCCCCATCCACTCTCTCCTTGTACAAGTGCCTTGTACAACTACTACAACAGCTCCAACAGAGGATCCCACCCTTCCCTCCTCACCCACTGCCTCCTCTACCTGCTCTCAGTCCAAAAAGGAGCCAACCTTCTTCCATTACAGGCTTGGGATCGCTTCCCACAGCATGGGGTGACATCTGGGTTACTCTGCCCAGGCTCATATTGCAAACCCAGCGACGCTTCCCACCTGCTCAGCCTCAAAAATATCTGAGTGACACCAATGCCAACTTCCCAAAAAAACACCTGCTCCTCTCCACGGCTCCCAGGGCCAGGGCAGCTTTGCAGGAGCACCACAGCTGTTGTCTGCACTTGGGAAGTCCCTTCTGACCTCACTTCAGTGCCCCAGGGTGGCGGTGATGGTGTGGGGAGCTGCAAACCCACATTTTGGGGATAAAGAGAGACCCAGATGGTCAGGGTGAGCATCTCATCATCCTGCTGCCAGCACAGCACCGTGTTTTCCATGCGTTTGGTGGCTCAGTGTGGACACTGAGGAAGAGAAATAAACTCTTAGAAACAACCCACGGGCAGGATTTGCTGACTCAGCGAGTTTGTGAAACCACAAGGCAAAGAGCTCCAAGAAAGGCCAGGACCTTGGCCAAAACAAAAACCCCTTTGGAGGAAGGCTTAGAGAAGAGTCCTTTCGGGTGACTGCTGGTGCATTCAGCATTTCCTTCTCCCTGCCCTCCCAACCAGGTTTGTCCGGCTCCACGGGAAGGCTTGGCCAGCTCCCTGTGTTTACATCCCCAGGAGATGCTATCAGGAGTCGAGGCTCTGCCTGTACTTGCAGGAGGTAAATCCACATTCAGTGCAAAGGGTGGGGACTTTCCTCTCTCCCAAGTTAAAGACAACTTCAGAAGAATTGCCTCAGCGTCTGCTCTCCTCAATGCACAGGCGTTTGATGACCACTTCCATGGATTTTCAGATGTGGAAGAGAGAGGTTAATCAGCCCCCCTGGCTTGTGCCAAGCAGTAGCCAAGAGAGCAGGGCTGGAGATGAGATTTCTGGCAGAGGCTCCAGAGGATTTATTTTTCATTAGGTTGTTTTTGTATTATTATCTGTTTGTCTTAGATAGAAGCACAATTCTTCACTCTGCACAAGCATTTGCAGGACCCACTTTTCCCATGAGGCAGAAGGGCGTGGTGGGCCCCAGAATCAATGTCCTCAGCTCCAAAAGCATTCAGCCATCAGATCTCTGGTCATCTCATTTGCTGGATGGTGGCCCTTTATACCCAGAGACCTTTGATTTTGTCCATCCCTCGAGCTCCCCACTGAATCCTCCCAAATTGGAGACTCAGGGAATCTTGGAACAGTTTGGGATGGAAGGGACCTTAAAGACCAACTATCTCCTCCAATTTTCACCTCCTGGGAAATTTTCCCCATTTAAAAGTTGTCCCTGGCCTTATCCAGGAGCCCTGTGGATGCTCCTACAAGGTTTTTCCCAGCCTAATCTTAAATCAGTCCTGACTTATCAAGTGTAGTCCCAAACAAAAGCAATCTGCGGAACCAGTCTGAGGAAGGGACACTGTTCAATAGAGTTGGTCTGGATTCTCTTGCTCTCCTCCTCCAGCTTTGTCTCCTAGACCCTATTTCTGAAAAAAAAAAAAAAAAAAAGTTATTCCAAGAAGTAAATCACCCCCAAACCCAAATTTTTCGTCCATCACTCCACCCTCCAACTAAATCCATGTGTTAGGGGGAAGTGGCTGCTCCTGGAGAGGTAGGAATTGCCCTGTATTCCCAACACAGCTGCCCAGCGGGGACTAAAATCTCTGAAACTGCTGGGTCTTGGGAAGGTGCCAGTGGCAGATCACTGGAGCTGTCAGCTTCAGCTCCTGCACAGTCTCGTGCCCAAGCACACCCCAGAAATGTGCCTGGGATGGACTTGCAAGCTCC
>VZUA01011411.1:0-25049 GCA_013401035.1 Horornis vulcanius | reverse complement strand
CCCTGATAAACAGAGTATGACCCATGTCCAGTGTTGGGGAAGTTGCTTAGCTGGGCAGGATTTCACAGTCTGCAGAGCCTCTTTGCTGGCCGCAGCAGATGTTGGCATTGGAAGCCACCAGAGGACTGCTCCTCGTGTGACCATATCTCTGTGACTCAGAAAGACTCCTTTCCTTAAGGAACTGAACGAAAGATTATTCTTAAATGGTAAAACTGACTGAGTTTACAGGGTTTGTTTTCTTTCTGTTTTGTGTAGAAAAGTGAATACTAGAGGGGGAAGAGAAGGATGTCTTTGAGGATATCATTTGTTGTTTTATGTGTTTTCTTATTTTCTTTTTAATTTGTGTGAATTAACTATCTTTTGTAATTTTAAGGTGAGCCTGTTTTGCTTTCTGAGTTTTCTTGGTCATATATAAAACTGCAAACATCAAAGCCATTACAATCCTCTTCCCTGATTTCCTCATCAGTTACCTCCCCTTCTTTAGGGAAAAGTTTCTTTTAAAGCAACTTCTTTAAGTTTTTAAAAGAAATAAATCTGTATAGCATTGTTTTAAATCTTACTTTCAATATAATAATTTTATTCTAAATTTGCTAATGACCCATTTTTGTGAAGAAAATGCTTGATGAAACTCAGAGTTTCTTGATAATCTCAGTTGTGGCTAGTGTTATATACCATTGTATTTTATAAATACTGTCATTTTCTTCTGAGGTTGAAACATTACATAACTTTTCAGATGTCAGCAGTAAAATTGCATTCAGTCATGTGCACTGAAATTACGAATCTAGATTAAACTCCTTGTTATGTAAGACTTGCATCAATCATAGATGGGACAAATCCAAACCCTCGTTCTTTTAACATCCAAAACTTGCAAATCGATGCTCACAGTAATTATTGAACATTCAGGAAAAACAGCCTTGAATTGTGAATTTAGACCAACTCAGAGAAAAGGAATTCAGCAGCAGACTGAAGAACAACTAAGAAATCCCTTTCCTCCCCGCCCCCCCCCCCGATTTATTTCAGTCCAAGTAAAATTATTTCTGTCTATGTATATTTATATTAACTTTCTTTGCTGGTATTACAGAACTACCTGAGTTCCTCTTCCCACCATTCTTGTGGCATTTTAAATTAAGAGTAAAGCATCATTTCTGCGAAGGACTGCAGCTGGCAAGACAAAGGACCCTGCAAGTCCTAAGTGACAATGAATTGGACAGAAAAATAATCACCCCAATTTTGTGAAACTGCAGTTGGGTTTGTCCATCTTTATTCAAGGAAACTAAAGGAGGATTTACTGGAAAAGAAGGGCAGCAGTAAGTCCACCTGTGTCAATGCTGTTAGTGAATATTAGTAGTTATGATCTAGGTAGTTACGTAACAATTTTATACATGTGTAGAATAAACGTTTTAGTGTTCTTGCAGTATCACTCCTAAAGCATCCTCAGAGTGCTCAGCCTCCCTACCTCCTTAAATGCCTAAAGTAGGGTTTGAACTATAAGAAATTGCTTTCCTATTACTTTCTAAAGGCAGGCTATTCCGTTCACCCTTGGTTTTTTAAGCTTTAAGTTGTACAAGGCACATCTTACGCTGTAGCCTCCATCCTGCATAGCATTTGACATGAGTTTCCTTTTTTTATATAGAATGGAACGAAGAGCTTTAATGACTGTTAGGTTTTTCAGCTGGTCTGATGTGGAAAGAGTACAGGGGGCAGGGAGAAAGTGCATATTCTCAATAGGCTTCCTAACAAAATGTAGGATCACGTGACTTTAACACACCTTTCTCCCTGTGATTTTGTTCCATTTCCTTCATGCGATTCAATCACCTGTGCTTGTCATCTGATTTCTGACACTTTGATCCTTGCCTGGCTTCTGACAAGCAATTTACGTCTGCGAACTCTGTACATGACTCTGGTGAGGTTTTGTAGGACAAGAAAATACCTTCAGTTTTACGTTACAATAACCTGTACATCTTCAGTTCCCTTTGTGATTGCTCTACCCCTTGCCAGTAATTGGTCTAGGTCATTTCCCTGAGGGAAAAGCATAATTACAGGACAGACTTGCTTGAAAATTACCGTGTTTTGACTTTAATTTGAAATCAAAACTTCATCAAGTTTGTGCTGTAAGCACTGGGTTTTTAAGCTGTTGAGATAAATTTCTGTTGGCCTATTGGGATTTTAAAATTAAAGGTTTCCATGTAAATTACTTGCTTGGTTTTAGAGAAAATTTCACCTTCCCAAGTGTGTTTCATTTCTGAAGGATGGAATGACACCAGGAGTGTCCTGGAAGAACTGCCTGGAAGACATTTCTTGCCACCACATGTACAGTAAAACTTGTCCTGTCCCGCATAACTTTATTTTCTTGTAAATAGACTAAATAGTGCCTGGGAGCACAGATGTGATGCATGACAGACAAAAACAGTGCTTTATTTATCCTGACTTTTAATAGGAAAACAGCAAACACCCCTCACCTCCCTTGCACCTTTTTCTGCCAGCAGTTATCCAGGACTACATTTAATTATCAGTTACCAGTATGGGACTTCAATTGCACAATCCTTGAGATTTATATAGGCTGTGGGGCTTCACTGCCAAGTGAATGTGACTAGGGGATGAAGATTCCTTTTGTAGGACCCACTAATTACAATGATAAGAGTCTTGTGCTTGGTTTTAAGGAATGCTGCTTCTTTCTTCAAAGTGACTTTGCAGCAAGAATCCTAAAAATATAAAAGGTTTTTTTGTCATTATCAATGCATATTCTTTGGTTTTAGAGTTATATTTTTAACAGTAGAGAAGTCTTGGTTATATCAAGGTGAATTATATTTGTGGCCCTCTCAAATATACTCATTAACTCTGAAAACCTTTTTAGACTTAGTTCTGTGATATCCTTCTTACTGCACGATCTGAAGGCAGATTTCCCAGTTATTACAATCTGTGTCATAGTGTATAAAGATAAATATGTATCTTACACAGTGTGTGAAGAACGGGAAGACAAACATCCATTAATATTATTAAATCTGTCTGCGTTCCATCCTCTTTTCCCTGGAACAGAAAAGTCCTAGCTCAGGCCTAATTTCATGAGCTCAGTTAAATGCTGATTATTCTTTTCCTGGTGCCCAAAGCATCCACAGCACACTCATCTGACTCTCCGAGCACCATTAAGCCAAGTCCCTGTTGCTGCTCCGGAGTGTGGATAATTATTTCTGCTCTGTGTTTCTCAGCAGGATCCTCTCTCTCAATGAGGATGCTCAGAAGTGATGGTTCCTGGGGGCTGCCTCAGTCAAACTTCTCTCCATCTGTTAGAGGGTGCTCTTAACTACAGATCTGCTTTCACTCTGGAAAGGGGCTGGGTTCTAATTCACACACGGGTTTGAAATGTAACTTTCCAAGCAGCAAGAAATAAACCATTAACTTTGGGATGAGCAGTAGAGTAATAAAGAGGACGAGGTAAAGTGTTGGGATGTAAATATTAACCAACAACAAAAAAAAATTTAATTCCTGAGTTTGGCTGGCAGCTTCTTTTCTGATTGGGATCGTAAATAGTACTTCTTTACCAAGAGAAGTTGCGAATGTTTGGTCACAAAAATAACACTTAAGACATGCAATCAGTCTTGGATATTTTCCTGTTTTACAAACCTCACTGACCTTTGCTATTTCCTTTTTTTCTACCAAGCTCTAAGAACCTGGCTGACATTTTTCTGATGTTGATTTTGCTCTTGTAACTTTGAGGTGTGTTACATGTGTGTTCTATCACCCTGCAGGCTACAGGGGCAGCATAATGAATGCAGGATAAGCTCTGATTGTGATACGAAACATTCCCCTTTTTTTTTGAATAACAGAATTAATTTTATCAGAGCAATTTGCTGTTCTGTTTTGTTTTTAACAAAGCCCAAATCCAAGTGGCTGCTGTGCTTAGCAAGACCAACACACATTTTTTGGCAGGGCCAACATATTTTGACCCACAGGCTGAGAGGTGAAAGCTCTCAGAGCTTTCCAAAGGGCCAAAGCTGCTTTCCATGAAGCCTGTTGAGAATCAAGAGAATATCTGACCTCTTGTTGGGTTACAGGCAAATCATATTATAATGTTTTTTCTCTTGGTTCATTTACCTGATAAGGTGTAATGATTTCACGTTCGCCAATTTTTGGCTCGATTTCTGGCCAGTGCACCAATTAATGTGAAGGTTTTGGTGTTTGCAGTTTTAAATACGACTAGGAGAACTTAGAAAGCAAAACAGGCTTACCTTAAAATTACAAAAAAACCCAAAAACAAACAGTTCATTCACACAAATTAAGAAGAAAATAAGAAAGAAAACACATGAAACAACAAATGAAAATTTCAAAGACATCCTTCTCTCCCCCTGCAAGTATTACTTTTCTACACACAACATAAAAAGACAAAACCTGTAATTTCAGTCAGTTCTACCATTTGAAAACAATCTTTCTTCAGTTCTTTTAGGAAAGGAGTCTGAGTCTTATGGAGACATGGCCACACGAGGAACAGTCCTCTGGTGGCTTCCAGCGCCACCCATCTGCAGCAGCCTGAAAGAAGGCTGCAAACTGTGAAAAATCCTACCCATTCGCAGCTTTCCCAGCCCTGCACGTGGGTCATAATGTGCTTATCAGGGACACTGTTTAAGGATGCCTCCCCTAGTAGCAAAGAAAGATTCTCTTCTACTGTTTCCAAAATCATCTTCATCTCAAAACTAAAAATCTCTTTTTTCTTTAGGAGCAAAAAAAAAATTTCAAGTCACTTATACTAGAACTTTACATCCCCCCCCAAACAGCATCTGTATGTTACAAGAAAAAACAGTCCATGCTCCATATTACTAGGAAATATCCAAGCCACATTAGGGCACTCCTTCTCCCCAGAGAGTCTTTTCACTCTCTCTTCACTCACTTAGTTTCAGGCTCAGTCTCTCTATGGTTCAATCCTTTTGTCATCACTCCGGGAAAGGCCAGGGCTCTGGAGGTTCCATCTGCTGGCAGGAAAGAGTTAAAGAGGCCTGCGGGGGACACGCGGGAGCTGCAAAACTTCCCAGGCCACGCTTTGGTGTGGAGGCTGCTGGGTGCCTTCTCTTCCAGCCCTCGGTCTCATGGCATGGGCCGCTCAGGGCTGCTCCCTGAGGCAGGAACGGGGCGGGGAACATCCCCCCAGCCCCGGCCGGCGGCACGGCCAGCTGCTGCCGGGGCTTTTCCTCCCGTTCTCCGCTGTTTCCGGACCCAGGCATGGCTCGGTCGCTCCCCCACACCGGAGGCAGCAGCGCCCGCAGGCCCGGCCCGGCCCGGCCCGGCCCGGCCCGGCCCGTTCGGCAGCCACCATGCGGCCTCACCTGGTGCCTCACCCGGAGAGAAAGAGGCCGGTCCAACACAATCTGAGCTTTAGATAGCTCATTTCCCAAAAGTTGCTTCGTGTTTTCTCAGTGGTCAAACTACATGCCAGTTGCCAAGAACTGGCCCCTGATAGGTCTGTCCTTTTAAAAAAGAAATCCAAAATCTTACAGGGCGGTGTTAACCCATAACATAAGGTAACAAGACTTTAACAGCAGTTTAGTTCAAGAGTATGTTTCAATGTGCATTCAGCTTTATGTGGAACAGTTTCCTTTGGAAACAGATTTAATCGTGGCCCAGATTTTGGGTAGTACCTGTGAGCTGTAGGAATTTAACACAGGATAGGCAACTGTCAGTTAATTTTCAGGAAGAGCTGAAATGTACCTTTGCATTAGATGTTTTGAGTATATCTGATCTCTGCTGGCTAGCTGGGAAAGAAACGTCAGTGTTTCAGAACAGAATTTTCTGTCCCTTGCAGTTTTTACATATGATAATGATTAGTCAAGATCATGAGAGGTACTTGAAAATAACTGTAGAACAACATGCCTAATTCAGGCCTTGAGAACTTATGAGGACAAAAAAACCCAAAAAACAACACACCAGCCCACCAGTCTAATCATACATTTGAATTTCATTTCTGTACATTATTTTCCCACACAACACTACCCTATTGTAAAGTACAAACCATGGGCTTGTTGAGGCTCGCAGAGACCTTCTCCAAAGACCAGCTGCTCTCTTTTTCCTCCTTGTTTTACATTTAACAGGCTGATCAAGTAAAATTGTCACTTTGTAAGTGTACAGGGAGGGGACCTGGAGAAACTTGAAGCTGTGTTAAGGTCAGGATCAGGTGCAGAACCCAAGGGATGTAACTTGCAGATCCTCACTTCAGTTCATTCTCTTTTATCAGTTCCATTCCCTTTTATTTTATCAGAGCTACAGTATCAGTTGATAAGCAGGACATGTAATTGCCCTTATCAATTAATAATGCCAGCTCCTGTCTTGCTCTCTGTAAAGAGAACTTGAACCCCCTGTGATGATACATGGAATGCTCCAGATCCACATTCCTGCCATCCCAACACCTATTCTGGATTTCAGTGCCCTGAACTGCCTTGCCTGCAGGGATTGATCAGCACAAATAAATGCTGTGCACAGTTTTGTTAAGCTTTACACAAAATAGGTGCAGATGCACTGCAGGGGCTGCAAACCTCGCTCTAGAGAAAGTGAATTGGAACACCAGCAGAGCTTTTTATTGAGACTGGTTTGTATAAATAGCACTGAGCCTGTAACAGTGATCTCCCCAAGAGAGGTTTTCTGTTTGGTATTTGTGCTGTGTTCATGTGACAGGTTCTAGTCAGGAATAGCCCAGTACTAGGGAAATGTTTACTATTACCAATTCTTCCTCTGCCTGGTTTTACCCTTTTAAAGTCAGGCCCAGTAAAGCCAAAAGCTCCCCACACTGCTGACGGCATTTCTCAGGGTGTTTTGGCAGAATAAAGGAGTGTGTGCAGTAGTGGTTGGGGGTTTTGTTTGTTTTGTTTGAACAGAAGACCCTTGGTTCAAATGATGAGTGAAAACTATGATGCAATAGCATCACTCTCTGTGCCTCCTCCACCAACAGTGCCCATGGATGTGAAGAACCAGCTGCAGTTTAATTGAACACCAGTTAGACCAACACATTCACATTTTCATTCAAACCTAGATGTAGTCTAAGAAGCCAGAAGTTTTAGTTCAAAAGCTGCACGTGTGAATGAATGTGCATGAACTTTGGGTCCCACTGCAAGTGGTGCACACGGCAGAACCTCAATAGCTCCTTTGGACAGAATTCTGAATATTGCAGGGAGCAGGGGGACCTGCCACCTGAAGTGTCCACTGGTCACAGAAAAGTAAAAATCAGTTTCTAGCTTTACCAGAGCTACTACATCCTTTATGCTGAAAACTATGTGCTGCAGCGTGGGGCTGAAGTATATTTTCTCAGACAGAAAGAACAGGGTAAATAAAGTTTACTGTGCTGAAAAACAACTTTTATTATACAATGTAAATAGGTAACTCATAAAAAGAGCTGGGGAAAATTCAGTGAGGATTTGAAGCTGGAATTTGATTCAGAGACTTCCAATACCTGATAGTTCATTTCTTAACACTGTTCCTGGGAGACTGGAGATTTTTCTCATGAAGAAAAAATAGACTTAATTTTTTTTCTTGGAAATAAATATCAAATATTCTCATTAATTTTAATGACTTTTGCATAAGCTAGAATTTCAGCAATGACTTCTTTTTTCCTTCAGAACTAGTAATTTCCAAGAGAGTGAGGTTTTAAATAAATTGAGAGTGAGTTAACTTTTTTTTTTTTAATTTTTTTTTATTCCCTTTGGGAAAATGTAGTTTTAAGAATTCTGCTTGTTTTCATCACCACTTTCTTCTTCCTGCAGATAGATTTGGGTGTTGAAGGCAGGGCATACTTGTTGCTTCTTGGATTTCCATTCATTCAATCTCACATAGCTCATACATCACCAAAAGGATCTGTTCTCTCAGTTCTTAGATTATAAATGTGAAAATAAATACACAGAGATCTTGAGATTGGTCTGGCAGCCTGAAATCTTCCTACTGAGTGCAGACTCATTCCTGGTGTCTAAAATGCTGGTTTTAAGTACAAGTCATAAATATTCCTCCAGCTTTTTTCTTTCAGATACAACGCTATAAATACTTGGAAGGAACTGAGAAGTCCAAATGCAAATTTTCCTGTTTGTCTTCTGCATTTGACCATTTTGAGGACTTGCACAGGGAGTTACTGAATGAATTAAATCATTATCTGAGTTGTTCATTAGTTTCCTCTTACTTGGTGTAAATCTCCTAGCCTTATTAGAAAAAAAGGGGCTTTGGCCACAAATTCTGCCTTGCAGTAAATTGCACCTATCCTTAATGTGGTTAGTACTTCTAAAAGTGCTCATTTATCAGTGCAAACTCTAATTTTAATGGCCAAAATCTAGGCTGTGGAAGAAACTCGGTGCCTGTGTGTCTTGGTTTAGGGAAAATTTGGGAGGAAACCTCCAAAGGGGGGTTCTTCTGAAAAGCAAACCCAAACGGCCCCTCCCCCCAGCCAGTCTGGGAAAAACTTCCTCAGAGAAAAGTGGAAAAAACTATTTATTTAACAAAGAAAAACCTGCAAGCACAGAAAATGAATAATATGAAACAATAAAATGAACAATAAAATAATAAAAACATCTGTCTGCTCCAAAGAGAGATGGCAAAGTGAGACAGTCCTTGCCGTGGGTGCAGCTCAGCTCACTCAGTCTCTGGTCAATCCCAGTCCCTCCGGAGGTCCAGGCCCGGTGGGCCGCAGGTGCGAGCCCTCGGTGCTCCTCTGTCAGTCCAGAGCAGATTTAAACAGTCCTGAGGAAAGAAAAAAAGAACAAAAAAACCAAACCAAACCAAACCAAAACGAAACAAAAAACAAAACAAAACAAAACAAAACAAACAAAAAAACCCAAACCAGTCCAGAGGTTCTCTGCCTCAGCTAGCTAAAACTAACTAAAAGCAAAAAGATCTCTGTCCCACCGCTGTCCGTGCCTCTGATGCACAGAGCTCCGGAGAAGAGAACGTGTGGGAGTCAGGCCGTTTCTCAAACTCCAGGCTTCTTCTCTCCCTCAGAACCAGTCTGAAAGGTACAGAACTCAATCTACAGCACAAGCAGAACAGACAATTGGGGATACAAACATCACAAAGTCACCCTTGGACAATGTGGAAAACTCATCTCTATTAGTAGAGGAAGAATAAAGTGCAAATATGTGACACATCCAGATTTCTTTGCTCTCCCAAGATTTTATTATTAGATTACTTTGGTCTAATTAATTGGACTCTAAACTTCTTATTGGGAGTTCTCGTTCCGTTTCAGACCTAGAGAGCTGATCTTAGATAGATGGTTTATTGGTAATTTCCTCAAGTTTCTCCCTAATTTTCAAGTGTTGCTTCAGGCAGGGATTGTCTTATACAATAAAAATATATTAATTTACTTTGCTGAAGGGCTGGCTGTTCCCACTTTTGCTTTTTCTTCCCATCCAAGAGTCTTGGTGGTAGTTAAACAGCTCTTCGTGAGAGCAGCTACTGATCTTTTGTACTTTGAAGTGACAGAGACTGAACCTTCGGTAGATAAAAACCCCACATAAAATCATTAAAGCATTGAAAATGTTGGGAAGGATTGCAACTTAACAGATGTTGCTTCTGGCTCTTAGTACTATATTGTAGTGGCAGTTGTGTGAGGAGATGTTAAGAGGCTTTTCAGAATGTGGGATCAGTCATATCTGTGGTTTTACATGGAATGGGATTTTTGTGAGAGATAATTGTTTTTAAGGTGTCAGCAGAAGCTCAAACCTTTATCATTGCTGAGGAGGCTGAAGTGCTCAAGGGCTTGTACTTCAGAGATGTGCAAGATTGCTGAGGCATTCTCTGCTGAGTGTGCTGTAGATGAAGCACTGTATTTTGCTTGTAGCTAGAACCATTTCTGACCTTTTCCCCTGCAAAGTGGCAATTAATGTTTCCAGATCTTGCTAGCATAAGAAAATGTGAGATAATTGCGGTATTTTTAAAAGAAATCACTGTGAGCTGAATTTCAAGACAAGTTCTTTAACCTGGATAAAACCTGGGCTGTGACTTCTGTCAGTCTTCAGTGTGCTGGTGTTTCACTGGTGCTGGTGAAAATTGAAGGGGAAATTTGATTTGCAGCTGCTGGTTTGTGCTCAAGGGATGAACTGGCATGGAGGATAAGAGGGTTTGCATGTGGAGGGGATTCACCTGTCTGGAAGCAGGAATGCTGAGGTGGAAGAGTGGAGTGAGAGGAGCTGCCTGGCGTGGTGAGTGTGGAACAGCTCCAGCATTGCTTTGTGGATACCATGGAGTACCAGGACTCAGGGATTGCCTTTGGGCAGCAGGATGGATTCATGTGGTGCTCACAAGAGTTGATTTTGGTGTGAGGGTGTGGAGGAACCTGCTTGTGATGCCTCCTTGCAGACCCCTTGTAGAACTTGTGGCAACAAGAACATCACCCATGGCGTTGCTCTTTCATTTGTTCACTTTTCCTTTTTCTAATGTTGCAACACAAACACGTTTAATTTGCCTTGGGAGGTGCACTGAAAATTTCCCAACAAAAGAAACATCTGGAAGCTGCTGAATTGCTTGTTCTTGCAATCAGGGGATAACCTGAAGGTTGCATAATACAAATCTGGGGACTCTGGTTTGGACAAATTAAAATCTGTCTGGCTCTAGCAGGATGCTTTTCATTCTCTGTCCAAGAGTTACATATTTCTGTTAGAGCTTTGAGAGAAGACTAAGAAATAATGTAGTCTTTTGTCATATAAAGTGTTCCAGCCCAGAGTTTATTTTATGGCTAATGGTTTTTGTTATCCAGTGTGTACTTTAGAAAAAGGTCAGGGAAGTATAAAGAGCATATGAGTGACCCTTTTGGAAACTGACTCTGCTGTGAGTCTGGGATGGCGCCAGATGAACTCAATAGGGCCTTTCCAACCCAAATTGCATAATGACTTTTGTTATATTTGCCTATCTGAGATGTGGTTTTGATGTAATTACAGCAACAGGAAGCTGAAAGTTTAGCTTCCTCTCTTGGGATGATCTTGAGAGAAAATACATGGGCTGTGTGTCCAATTCTAGACAGAGTTTGCCTTTTGGTGTTGCAAACATTTGTCCCTTGTGCTCATGGGCAGATGGGTGGCTTATGCAGGGAGTCCTGGGAACGTTGTTTCTCAAGACTGCCACAAATAGTATGAATACTTTTGAAAGACAGCCCTGCTTTTATGGAGCTGTTGTGCTGTTTAATTACATATTTAAGACTGAAACATAGACCAGATGTATTTGATTTATGGTTGGCATAATCTCAACAGTTTTAATTGCACTTGAGTTTATGTATAAATGCCTTTTTGTATTCATGAATCATCAGAATCGTATTTAAAAAGAAATTAAAATATCTCCAGTTTGTTATCCAGTTAGACTGATCTACTGGTTGTTAACAGTTCTCAGAGTTTGACCAGAAGTTGTCCCATCCTAGAGAATTTGTATTGAAAGAGCACTCCTTAATAAAATACCATGTGAAACTCATAACATCTCATCTGAAACAGGAAACTTAATTTGGTTTTGGTCTGAAATAGACAGATACTTACCAGAGACTTAGAAAATAATACTCAAAGCAAAAAGCCCAGGAAACCCCAAAACAATATTCAGACATAGTATACTTGTCCTAGTTTTATTTTCTTTAATTTTTATTTTTAATGCTCCATGTTTTATTTCATCAGAATGCTCTTTTTTGTTTGTTTGTTGTTTATTTTTGTTTTTCTTCTCGATGTTAAGACCTTTTCTTAGGGCAACATGTACTTATTTAAGATTGGGTCTTCAGCTTTGAATTGTACCTTTACGAATCCTACAACTCCACTAGCCCATAATGGTAGATTGAGTTTGGGGATAGTCACCAGTGGGGAGACTTGTGCTGCTCTGGAGACAGGCTTCCTGTCTTGTTTTTCCCTTTTATATTGCCTCTTTAAATGAGATGTTACATTTCAGAGGATAAATGTGGTAAAATGTTTCTTTGTGTATTCCCCCAGTTGTTAATAAAATAAATAAGATCGGGGAAGTCAGTGTATTTCTTAGCAAAGTCTCATCTGTTTTTTTATTACGTTGCATTTGCTGGAGAGTGGTTTTGGTCTTAATTCTACATGAGGCCACAGTTAGACTTTTGTATCTTTTGTATCTTTTGTCTACCTTTTAATAAAGTCAGACAAGGGTGTGGTTATTGTCAGAATTTACTTCTGGAACAGAGTAATAAATGAGGTTTTAATGGGAAGTTGGAAACGCTGATGATTTATGGCTTCCTACAACACTCATTAGACATCTACATCAGTGTGCAACATGCTATAAATTATGGTACATGCTGTAAAAAGCTATAAATTGTCATTTTCAATGTGAGTTATCCGCATTAAAGACTTTTATTCCCTGCTGTTAGTGTGACTTTCCACGGCTTCCTCAGCAATTCCCTGACTAATGACTTCAGCAGCTGCAGGAAGATGACCCAGAGATGTAGTGGCTGATTAGACAACACAATTGCCTTAAAGCTGGGGTGTCAGAGGTTAAACTGCTTTATAGAGAAAATATGATCTATTTGCCTGGTAACATCCCTAACACTGAGCATTTCTGAATATCATTTGCACCAACTGCATCATTTTTCCTGGCTGTTGTTAGTATCTGCCTACTGAAAACCAGAAATGCTTTACAAATACCAATATCCCTTTGAGATGAGCTCAGTCCTGTGGAGAAATTCAGTCTCTGCTGTTGATCTGCCCATCACAGAGATTGCAGCAGAGGAGATAATTCTGATGCTGGTGATACTGCTGGAGCAGTTGTGATACTTCGAAAGGATGAACAATCAAATTCCTGGGTTGTGTGCTTGGTTCTGTGTTTCAAATCAATGGAGTCAGGCTGAATAAGCTGAGGGAATTGCAGGGAATACTGCAGGATTTTTTCTTGTGCAGCACTTAGCTCCAGGGAAGGTGCTGTGTTCCTCCAGGTTGTAGTGGTTTCATTTCCAGCTCTGTGCAGGAAGAAGGCAAGAAAGGCTGTATCAAAATATACGTCTGATTTTAGCCACCTTTGAGGTTCCTTTTGTCTGAAAAGTTGAGTGGTACCTTTTAGGGTGCTGGCTATAAAGTGTCATGATGGAAACTACACACTGTAGCTTGCAAATGCAATGCAAACCCCAAATAATTTATCCCAGCTCTTGCAAGAAATTCTTTCTGACGAGTCTGTTCTTTTCCCTGAACATTTGTGTACACCAGGGCTCTTGGGGAGGTCTTTTCTCTGCCACACCTTCATTAAACCTTAATTCAGCAAGGATCTTCCTCATCTAGCCTTTTCCAGTTCAGGGTACTGGAGACAGAGAGGGACATCTCTCTGAAAAAGCCCGGTTGTAATCTTGTTTTAGGCATGATGAAAAGGATAATTCGGATAAAATGAGTTTTAACATTTTATTAGCCATTTTCGTTGCATTATAAGAGAAGAGCTTTCTGTGTTCCTCCATCCCCCCACCCCTCTCGCTGCCTACTAAAGCACATTTTTGGCTAAATCGTGCCCTCTAGTGCGTCATCTCGGCTGGATTCAAATTACAAACCTTTGTCATGACCGAAATGGTGTTTTTTTCCCTTTTCTCTCTCTGGTAGCTTGGAGAATTAATCAAATATAGTTCATATGAATAGCTAACTTACACTTCTTGCCAGGTGAGAGAAAGGGCAGAGTGTCTGTAGCTGTGATGTGTTCCTAAAGCTGCCAGACTTTGCTGGCAGAGTGTAATTCTGATTTAGAAATAATTTCAGAGTTCTCCATGGTATGGCTGACCTCGAGAGCAGTCCCAAGCCAGGAAAGAGGAGGCCAATTAGAAATAAACTCTGGTTTATTTTTTTTAACTGGATCTATAGTGTGCCTAGTTGATTACTGAAAAGCACCAGTGAACATTAGGAATTAAAAAAAAAAAACAAAACAACAAACCAAACTTAGCTGAAGTAACTCTATAACCTGAATAAAATGACTGATGACTTAAGTTCAGGAATACCTCTTAGAGTCAGGAACGATGAGCAGGTTTTGCTAACTGCTGATTCCAACCATTGTTTAAATTCAGCCTGAGGGCTGCAATATCTTGTGGTTTGGGAACAGCAGAATAGATCACCCTGTGCCTTAAAATGCTCACACGCTTTACATATTCAATTACACTTCACATTTTATAGTCATGGAAACAGTGTCTGTAAAATGAGTTTGCCATTGTTCAATTCATTCAGATTTATTGCAGAACCAGATCTTGTGTCATCATTTCTCTCTTGCCTTCAGAGGGTATCACCAAGACTTTTATGATCAAATCCTGTGAGACACATTTGAATAGAAATTGTGAGTGAAGGGGAAGTAGTTTGTGTTCAGTGTGCATTTCATTACATAAGTGTCTTTCACAAAAAAAATTGAGGCTCTGGTCCTACTGAATTACTTTACAACTTCTAAGATATGGAATTTATTCACTTGCTGAAGTTTTTTGTGCTTTTGAGATATTCCTTGACTCTTACCTTAAAAGGTTTGAACAATTTCATTCTCAAATGACCTTTGATTTGTGGCTGTACTTGATTTGCATTGAAGGTGTTAAAAACCTACAAATCTGAAACTTTTAAGAATGGAATATCTGATAAATTCAGGTTCACTGAGAATCTTTGCTCGCCTTTGCTTTAGTGTTGTTTCAAAACAGCGAGGGTTTTGTTGTGTTTTCTGTTTGGTCTTTCTTAGGTTTCATTTTTTTAAGTGAATGTTTTCGCATTTTGGAAGTTGAACAAGTTGACTTCTTCCTGGTGAACTTTTTTTGGGTGATGGTGAGGAATCACAACTTGTGAAACATTTAGAATTTGGGGACAATTTATTTCTTCTCTGTTCAAGAGTGATTTTTAAGCAGTCACATATACATATCTCAAGATGCCATGATTTTTTTTACCCCTCTCCTATGATTATTGAAGAATAAAAAAAAGAATATGCAATCTAGTAGTTGAATTTAGGGATGTTATAATGATGTCTGATTTGAGTTAGGCTTTGAAGGTGAGAAGGTGGGGGACTTCCTCATCTGTGACAAAGTCTCTTTTATATTCTGGATGAATTTCTGCATCCTCTCACACAGACTTTGTAGCCAGTGGGAGACAGTGGCTGCAAGGCCACCCAGAAAGAGTAAATATGTGATGACTGAAAGAGTGACATGGTTCATGCCACCAGGTTTTGCCAAGTCAGCATCGGGCCAGGTTTAATTAAGAACAAAAAGAACACGTGTGTGAATCTACAGTAAAGCTTTTGCAGTTTACATGAGGAAGTTTTAAATGCAATAAAGGGCGGAACTATTAAGTTGGTATTTTAAGCAATAATTTCTTTTTTGGAGACTGCTCAAGAAACTTCTTGTATTGTCCTAGGCAGGATTTGTGATTTCTCTCCTGCATCCCATTCACTGTAATTCCAACAGTGTCAGCATGCTCAAGGTCTGTTTTTCAGCAACAGATGTTTTTTCCACTTCTGCACAAAGTAACTGCAGCTGATACTTAATCATAAATATCTCTAAGAAGATATTTTTAAATTAAAATGATAGAAATTACTTCAAAATTACCACACGCTTGAAATATACACACTGCATTTATTTGTTTTGAATTGATGAATTGTTTATGGAGCACATACACACATATTCTTTTGTTCCAAAATGAATGGGTAGAAAAATTTGGAAACATTGGCTGAAAAATTTCTTTCCATTTCTAGCTTGCCTCTCCCTAGCTATTAGTCAGCTGTGTATATAAGAGCTCTGTCTGGATGAAAATAAATCAGTTGTGCTGATTAAAAGTAGCTTAATTGTCTTCCAATTGCAAGGATATTACAAATCTTCCTCTTTCCAATGGATAAAAGCCTCTTCCTGATTTCTCACCTAAATTTATTTATTGCCACACTTCGTCTGGCTGACTTGAGATCTTGAATGTCCTTCACTAATACCCAAAGCTAAAGTACAGATAAAAACCAAAACAATTAATTTACCCTTTGGAATTTTAAAGTTGAAAGTCCTCTACAATAGAACTTGTGGTAGTATCTTGAGTTGGAAGAGAAGAGCTCTGTTTTGGAAGCAAATTCTTATATTCTCTTTCCTGATTGATGTTTCACAGTAATTTCCAATTACTAGATATAAAAAAATACACAACATCTCTAGCTGGCCTTGAACTCAGATATTGGCAAATAAAATATTAGTGAAGTACTATAATGTCCAACTTCTAAAAGCCATAGGTAAAAAAGATTTAGTCCAAATTTTGTCATCTGGGCCAGAGTTGATTTTGTAAATACATTATGGCAAAAGGATGGAATTCATCAGTTGTGCAGTATAAGAGAGTAAATTCCATTCACAGAGGTGGAAATTCCACTCCTGAATGTATCCTCAAGCAACTCTGGATTTGCCTTTGCCAATCAGCTCTTTTTTTGCATCTGTATGAAAAGCAGCTGATACCAGGTTTTCAAACTGATATTCATCCATTAGTAAAGGTATGAAAAAAGGAATCTTATTTCATGTCTAACCTTCAGACTTGAAGATTGTGGCAGAGATTTTGTTCTTTTGTCCTTCCTGCACTGGCAAAAATTTCTGCGAAGGATTTGCACAGGTTTGAGGCTTCCCAGTTGTCATTCTGCTTCTCCAGAGGAGACTGCAGGAAGGACAGTGTGTCATTACTGCTTGCTGTGGAACAAGTATTTTCATCTGGTAGCTCAGTGGAAAGCGGAAACTGATGATCTTGTGCAGGTGTAGACTTTTTAGATTACAAGACAAAAAAAAAAGCAGCCTGGTGTGAAAACTCTGCTGCTAAACTTATGAAACACTTGCTGATATCCCCAAGGGTTTTCTGAAGCTGTTAGTGTTCAACACCATCAAAGAGGACCCAAAATGACATTTTACTAGAAATATTTGGAAGTTCTGTCTGTGTAGTAGCAAGGAGAAGTTAAAAAATGAGAATCATAGAAGATCATTGCTAGTACAACATGGAATAAATCTTAGTGCTGACAGAATGAATTGTATTTTAAAAAATGAGTAGACTATTGTAGATTTCTAAGGAAACCTTACAAAGGCAGGATGGTGATGGTTTATGACATATGTATTCTTGATTAAGTCTCCTTTCTAATTTTCTTTTAATATATTCCTGTTGTGGTTATTGGAAAAATTAAACTCATGCAGAAGCACCTGAATGTTTTGGTGGCATTCTCTAAATCCCTGAGGTTGTAGTAATACCAAGGCAATATATTTGTGGAACTTTTAATAACAAATATGGAGGCTCGTATGAATTCAAGTGTTAACACTGTACAGAAAAAAGCTGTGAAGGTGTACAGTTACTGGAGCACTCCATGGTTCCTCCACTGGGCAAGTAATTAAAAAAAAAAAAAAAAAAGGTTGGTGAATGTGCTTCAAGAGAATAGCAAGGTTGACAAGACTTCATAGCTTCCCTTCAGCAAGGTAATTTGCTAACAGAATGCTTTGTGCCAGACTTTTGGGTCTTCTTTTAACCTCTACATAAGGTTTGAAACAATCAAAATAAATCTTAGCGTGGCAGTTAGGAGATGAAAACAGGTTCATGTGAGCCAATAAACCAAATGCTGACAGTAGCAGTGATTACTGGGAAGAGAAACAAAAAAAAAAAAAGAGTGGATGTGCTTTAGGCATTCTGGAAATATTACTGTACCTTAGTTCCCACTGGCCATTATCAGCTTTTTGAACATGGAAAAAAGTGGTGAAATTTTCTGATTCATTCTGAATAATACTTCATAGAGGGTAATGTGTTCACAGAAAGTAATTTTTTTTCTTACTAATATTTAACAGCATGTTAGACTTATCTCTAATGTATTGTATATGATTAGTGGAATAATCTTGAAGAATGACTTTGTGATCATTGCTGACTTGAATGCATTTATTACTGAGAATTCAATTTTTACGTACCAGTGGTGTGACATTGTTACTGGAATTTTCACAACGAAACTTCTGGGTTGCCTACTTTAGCAAGAGTGAAAAATAGGTTAGTGATAATATAAAAAAAAAACCCAAAAAACAAAACACTGATTTCCATCAATATTCCAGCGACCCAGCAGAATTTTATACTGAATTTTAAGTGTTCTAAAAAGAGAGAGCAGATGAGGAGAGTAGATCAGCCAGAATAAAATCTTATTAATGAACACATAAAATTCCTCCCATTGGTGAAGCAACAGTGAAACGTTTTCTCTCTCCCTTGTACAGCTGTAGCCTGGACAAGTCTGTATCTGCAAAGCACAGTGAATCATTTTTCCTCTCCTTTTATATTAAGTGCAAACTCTTTATTTCCATTTCCACCTTCAGAGATATGACATTTTTTGAATTATTAAGATGGCTATTCAGTGAGAGGCAGCTTTGTGTATCTTTAAACATCCTGATCTGTGTCTAATAGTTATTATCTTCAGCTTTTCCCACCCAGAACTGATCTGTAACTTTCCAGCCCTGCCTTGTGATTGCTGCAGTTCTTCAGGAGACAAAATGCTGCTTCAAACCAAGGAAGAATGTTTCCACTGACAACCACTCAGGGGAACTCTGGTTAAATGTCAGGGGATTGTCACTTCTTGCATGGATCCTTCTGCAGTGGGCTGGGCTTGGATGAGTAACCTGGGTGGGATACAATTAAGTGTTTTAGGAAAGGATTTCTTTCTACTTGTCTTTGCCACTGATTTCTCTGTCAGCATTTTCTGTTTCTCACAGAAATTCTGTCAGTGTCAGTATGGAATCAACACCCACTTCAGTGCTGGGCAGGCACTGAGCTGCTGTGCCACCAACCCCATTTTGCTTTAGAATTGTCAAATTCTAGAACTGTGGCACTGGCAATGGGAACAGCTGATGCTTGGGGTATGGGGTTGGCTTTGGGGCTTGATGTTGTTTGGCTGGTCTGTGGAAAGTGGGTTCTAAGGTTTTTGGGTTGTTTGTGTGAGAAGACAGTCGCAGCCGTGTCCCTGGGTGATGCTGGGGGTCCTGGGCATGGTAGGGGTGGCTTTAGGGGAGGTGGCCCCTTGGCAGGATGCTATCACACCCTGCCCACACACCAAGCCCTTTTTTTCTGACTTTAATAATTGAAATACATCCAGGACAGACCTGTTCTTCCAAACAGCAAGAGGAGTGAACAGCACTGACTGCACCCACACCATTGTGGTAACTCAGTTACTCACACCTTGGGCTTCATGTTTCAGCTCTGCTGTGCAAATAAACAGGTTACACCAAGTTTTGACCTCACAAAGAATATTTAAGTCAGCACAAATCAGCTCATGGTTATCCAGCCCCATAACTGACTGGGGCTCTGTGCAATTCTTAGGATTTTTATTGGGTGTGACGGAGTGTCACAGGGGTTGTTTTGTGTGTCTTTGAGAACAGCTATCAGTGAATTTGCCTTCCAGCTTTACACCTCTCTAGACATTGTTAAAGGATTGGTTAAGAGCACTCCTCATGAGTTGTGGTGATTCGTTTTTCTTAAATGATGGTTCTGTTCACTCTGCTCATTACTAAGTTGTAACCTGCCCAAGTTGCCAGTCATTGTAACCCTGTCCATCGCCTCATCCTCGATGCCTTATTGGTTCACCCAACCCCTCCTACCTTC
Organism: Horornis vulcanius; assembly: GCA_013401035.1. Classification (NCBI taxonomy): domain Eukaryota; kingdom Metazoa; phylum Chordata; class Aves; order Passeriformes; family Scotocercidae; genus Horornis; species Horornis vulcanius. The sequence goes on along the minus strand of VZUA01011411.1, from coordinate 5,547 downwards.
TGTTCCCTTTGGTTCAAAGGATGTGTTGCCCTCCCCTGTCAGTATCCCATTGGTCCAAGGCTAGGATCTGCCCCTCGCTGGAGCTCTCCTGAGGGGAAGCTTTGGCTTTGGGCCTCTGGGTGCTCTCTCGGCGTCTCTCTGGCCTGCAGGCTCTTGCCTCCTGCCCTCTCTGGGGGGAGCCATGCTCCCCGCGGTGTGGGACCCCCGAATAAACACCGTGTGATCAGCACTCTCAGAGGCCGTGTCGTGCCCTGCCTGCCTGTGTGCTGCCATCAGCTGTTACACCACCAAGAGACCTCTCCCCAAAGGCTCCGGTAAGGCTCCTGTACCTGCCCTTCATTCCTGGACCCAGGGGTGTGTTGCCCCCTGCCCCCTGCAGCTGCTAGCCGGCCCGAAAAGAGCAGGGGGAACACAACACTGAGTCTGAGCTCAAAATTTAATATTTGCTCTAGAAAATGTCTAATTCAGAACCAGGTTTTAATTTCAGGTGGGTCAGTGACCTAGAAATCTGTTTCTAGATACTCATTGGTGAATAGAGTGCTGGAAGTTCTGTAGGTAGGATGTTCTTGCCATGTCTTACATTATCCACCCTGAATCACAATTCAGTATACATTTTTTCCCCTTGTTCTTTTTCATTTGTTTTGGGTTTTTTACAATTTTTAGTCCAAGCCCTGAACTTCACTGAACAACTGAGTTGGCTGAAGTAAGGGGTTTTTTTGTTACTTACTTTAGGGAATGCAGGCAAATTGCAGCTGGGATACAAATGCGTACACTCTTCTTTATTTTTCTGTTAAAAAGATTATATACCTCAAGAAAATCTTGAACTAACTTAAATTCAACACCTTTCTGTCCATTATAAAGGTGGGGGAAGTAAAAACTCAAATCTGTCATGTGCCAGACTGAAAACAGAGCTGTTCTGGAGAGCTTAGTGGGGAGGGAGGAGGAACAGGAGGTCTGGTGGACAGAGGTGCTGTGGGAAAAGCAGTCCAAAATATACTGATTATTTCTGTATAGCTGCTTTAAAGGATTTTACTGCACCAAATCAATAACAACTGTTACTCAATGAATCAAAGTGACAATGAAAAGTTTTAAGAACTGGTGATTTCAGCTTGAAAACTATACCTAGATTAGTCTTTTGTATTTGTACATTATGGAAACATTAAAAAAAAAACAAACAAAAGCATCCATTTTTTAACAAATAATTCAGCTTTATCATTTTTATCTCATTGGCCTTACCTGACTGAACTTTGTGGATTTGAAAATGTTACTGCATTTACTGTTCGTTCTGTTCAGAGTAGAATTTTTTCACTTCTTCATCTCTTGTGGGTTTTTGTGCATCAATGTTTGGCTGTGCTTTAAACTGTTGACTTAATCTGTCGTAAATTGATACATTTTCCACTGGTTTGCAGTAATTAAACTGAATTAATTGAGCTGTTCTGTTGTTTGTGTAAGTACAATGGTTTATTAGTACTTAATAGCTTTACCACTCACTTTTTGTGGTTCTACAGCTGTAATTGGACTTTACGTAGGCAGTTAAAGGATTTATTTTAATTATTTTTGTTTTAATAGCTAATATTTAAGCCATGCTTTTAGCTGAGTACAATTTCTCCTGCTGCCTGGCACTTGTTAATGATAAATAGGAAGTAAGTTATGTATATGCTTTGCCCATATGAAAACACTCCCTCCCATGCTGCTGGTACTGACTGGCAGCTGGATTTAGGATATTGATTAAAAACCTTTCATTTGTCCAGACCGGACAATTTTGTATTCATTTATAGGAGCTTATAGTCCATTTGTCTTGTCCAAATCTACAACTTTGGCTACAGGGATGTTATAGGTAATTCTGTCAGAAGTATTTCTATTATTGTCATTAAAATGATATAACAATATGCTTCATTGTTTTAAAAAAAAAGAGATTTTGAGGATAAATTCTTAAAATTTTAGAACACAGTTATTTTTTATGCAGGCAAGCAGGAACAGTTTCTATGTAGAAAGCTTGGCTTTCTTAGAAAAGAAAGTTTGTTTGTGTAATTATATCTTTATAAAGTGGAAAAAGTCTTTGAAGTATCTGTGGAAATCAATCTCCATAAAAATTTAACGTCACCATGATGTTTTAATTGTGTGAGATCAAATGCAAAAATGCAGAATGCCTGGTAGCTCAACAAGTTCTAATGTATCTCTTCCTGTATTATTGAACTTCTCAGAGCCATTTATCAAATTTGAGAAGAAAAGAGAAAATTAAATGTTAAATGTTTCTCAGGATCCAGCTGTGGTTTGTCAGCTATTTCTGAGCCCTTTAATTGAACATGGAAAATAATCAATGGGGCACTTTTTCCAGCTGCTAATCAGGGAGAGATGTGTCTGTGGTTTTATGCCAAGGTATTTTCCAGATTTGGAGTAAGAATTGAAAGTACAGGAGACTTCATGAGCTGTGGTTTTTAATCCTTCACTTTTGAACTCAGGTTACTGCAGCTAGGGAGGGGTTTTTAGTGCAGAAAACCCAGAAGGAATTTTTCCCTGAAATATGCAAGTGCAATGGAGTTGATCTAATGTGTGTGAGAAGCATCTGATGGGAACAAACTGTGTAAAATTTCTCCAGGCTAAATATCAGTTCCTTGCTCAGGAAGTTATTGGGAATCAACAGGGATGCAGCAAGATGTCTAATCAGTGAACACGGTGAAAATTTGACTAGGAAATAAGATTTCCTGTGTATTTAATTATTTACCAGTCTACTGGCTTGGGGGCTGGGAGTAAAGTAAGTTTTTTCTTGTACAGTTATTTTTGTTCTTTTGAATGGTCTTACACAAGTGTGACTCTATTCCNCTGTGCTTTAGCATTGTCATGTGGGAGTTAGAATAAGTGCAGTTTTAAAGATAAATCACTAAATGGAGATTTTGAGTTCATGCTCTAAAATTTTCTCCCCTTTCTCCCCCAATTCTATTACTGCCCCACAGTGTGAAAATTCATTAGATCAGAAACCGTATTTCTTTTGAGTTATTGGTTGCTTTTTTTTCCCCTAACAACCTTAGTGAAAGTAAATCTCACTGCCCTGAACAACTGAAAAGTACAAACTGTTATAAAGGGAAGAGCATCTTGAAGCATCAAATACTTTATGTGCCCATCTACATGGGTTACACCTCTTTAAATATGTGAAGCACGTGCAGAGCTTTCATTAGAGCTCGGGTTTTAAGGTATGATCTTTTTGATTAGGGAGATGAAATGCCCATTGTCCAATGCTGATGGAGTAGAAAGAATACATTTCAAGCCACATAAAAGTCACCTGAATGCAGTGACTCCCTCATCAGGTACTAAATCTGTCCATGGGGGATGAGTTCATGATTTCAGGAGCTCGCACCACTCCCGGTGCACCCTGTGTGCTGCTGGAGAAGGTTCAACAGAGCAGGTGGCTCCAGCACAGATCCCTCATGGAAAATTGCCCACTTCTCTCCAGCCCTGCCCAGAACTGGATTTGCTGCTCTCCAGAGTGCCCAGACTAAGGCTGGACCTGCAGCCTTGTCCCACAGGGACCACATTAAATGTCACAGCCACAGGTGTGCTCATGTTGTACAGCCTGTATTTCATAAACAGTAATTTCTCATTGATAAATAGTTTTCACTTTCTCACCAGAATTTCCCTGGATATGGTGCCTTTGTTCTGAAAGGTGGCAGGAGTGGGGACTGGGGTTCTTACCCACATCCAGGTCTTACACAAGTAGATTTACATGGTGTGAATTTCCTTGTCTCAAGGAAAACACTCTGTAGGAATGGGGTCTTTATCTGCACAATGATTTTGAGAATTTTGTGACATCATACAGTGTTAAGTTTCTTTGAAGGTATTTTACAGTTGGTTTTTGTCCATTTCGAGTATGAGATGCTTCTGTAGTTTATGTAGAAAATGTGATAAAAAAAAATCAGGTTGTACTCTGCTTCGTGGAAGGTTAAATACAAAACCAGGGCTGAGCTTTGGACATTAATACATTAAAAATACAAATTGAAAGTGAATAGATTTAATTATTTTCTTCTTTCTGCTAAGTGACTGTCCAGCAAATCAAATGTGGTGAGTTTGCTCTTTTGTGTGGCTTTTCAATTGCCTGCTGTGAAAGAAAATGAATATGAAGAGAAGTTAAACATGCCTTAGTGTGTTCTGCCTTTGAATGCATTGAAGTATTAGTGCATTGAAGGAGATTACAACATGAACTCAATTACCACATTTTACTGCCACTGCAATTTTTCTCAATTTAGAGGCTGCTTATTCTGTTATTGAACTAATGGTGATTGGTGATCTGCCCTACTGACTTTTCTTTTCCCTGATTTAAATCAAGTTTCGTTGGGCATTGAGGATATCATTTAATATCACTCAGCCCATTTATCTACTTTAGTCACAGAAAAGATCCTAGAATGCACGTTTTCAGTAACACCGAGCATGCTGAGGGTGAAATAGGTAAAAATGTAAATAAGGGCTGAAAACATCCTCAATTCTGAGGAGACATCCCGGGTGCTGGAACCCAACTCTCTGTCCTGGCAGACTGTTAGGAGAGTCCCTGATGTGATTTTGGCATCTTCAAGCTAATGAGCTGTGAAAAGAGGTCCCAGCCGTGGCTTGGCAGTCAGAGGTTCCAGAGAGTGCCTGGAAATGAGGCCATGTGGGCTCTGCCAGGGTCCCACTTGGATTTTGCAACATCAGCTCCATGCTAAACCACTGGAAATTGTTTAATCTCTCTTCCCATCCCCGGTGCATTTAAGGGTTTAAGCATTAGAGCATCTTTAATTACCATTATTGAAGGTCTTTCAACTTTGAAAATTGGAAATATATTTCACCAGAGACCCCACCATGGTAATTGGCATGCTGTTGCAATGTCTGCACAATGTTGCTCCTATTTTAGTCTGCTGCAGAAAAAGATTGTTTGCTGATTTTCCCTGAAGTATAAAATTAATTCAATCTAGGCTCTATCAAATAATTTTTGTTTGTGAAAATGAAATTGCACTTTCTCAGACTGTGAATTATTAAAGTCTGCTTTGCTCAGAAGGATTTTGAGATCCGGAGCAGCACCCTTTCCTTTCGTTTACTTTACACAGAACAGTGTAGTTGTCACACTTCAGTTTTCTCTGTTATGATGGGAGAGCATAAATCCCAACATTTTCTTGGCACAACTGTGCCATCAGCTTTGCTGTTCTGGACACATGGCTTAACTGCTGACTTTTGTCGTATGGATTTTTCTGATTCCATGGTAGTTTATGACATTATTTCCATGTGAGGTGCTTTGAAGACCCTGTTCTCTTGAATTATGTGCAGGATCTTTTCTTTCCAAAACCAGTGAATAATACACAGGCTTAATCAATTATCTCCTCAAAGTTTGTCATTGATGCATTTTAATATCTCATAATATGACTAATGCATTCAGAAACAAATATGTTGACAAGGACTATAAATGACTTAGGTATTGACCATCAGTCATTTTAATTAGCAAATCTCTGAATACACTGTTATCAATTTGTTCAATTAGAAAATAATAGAGGTACAGAATTATTAAAATATGAATATTGATCT
>VZUA01011405.1:3606-17536 GCA_013401035.1 Horornis vulcanius | reverse complement strand
ATTTTCAAGCTTTTGAAATTTGCATGCTGGTCGGGTGAAACTAAGCAGATGTGAAAGCTCTGAAAACGATTGCAGTGTTTTCTGCAGCAGGATTAGCTAGCCAGAATCAGGAGTTCCACACCTGCAGAATTCCAAGACCCCTGGATATTCATTGCCCTTTGAATCTTACCTTTTTTTTTCTTTTAACTGTTTTAGTTCAACTGAATGTACAGCCACAGTCTGTGGAAATGGACAGATGCTCCATGTATGGCAATATGCTGCCAAAAACAGAAAAAAAAACCACAAGAAAGGCAGCCTTTAATGTTGTCTCCAGCTGCCTGCTGTGATTTTTTCATTGAAGCACTAGAGGGATTTACCAAATGCACTGCCAGTTTTACATGATCTGAGACAGGCTTTAAAATGGATAGTTTTGCATTCTCCTGTCTATTTTCCATGCTCTCTTCCTTCCCACTTTTTCGGCATCCACTTCTATCCATGACAATGAGATAGGTAATTTCAGGTTTGTTGTTGCTATCTTTTAGGTGAAGCTAGAGGAGAAGAATCTCTTAAATGAAAAGCATTGGCTTCATTTGGCCTTGTTATGATTGTGCTCATTAACAACTGTACAATATGACTTGGCTAGCAGGAATATTTAATCTAAAAGTAAACATTAAGAGAATAAACTAGTAAAACCAGAGAGATCAAGTTAGTGCCACTATGGGTACAAGTGGAGGAATGCAGTACCTGTGCAATATGCTTCCAAATTATTTTCACTATTCTGTGTGTTGATGCAGGGGGTAAATAGGATCTGGGCCTTATTTCTCCTTCTGATTTCTAGGGTTGGGAAGAAATAAATGGGACCCACATTTCTGAGAATAAGCTATTGTGAGCAGTATTTATACAGCTATGTGGAGAGGAGGAAGCCTTTTGCTCACCTTCTTGCAATGATCTAGTGACAGCTTAGAAATGTGTCTGTAGCACTTGTCTTGAATCATGAAGCCTGAAGAAGTAAATGTCTTTCTATGTGTGAGGCAGTGAGAATTATGCCCTTCAAATTAGGGAACTGACATAACATGCAATATTTGTGTCTGCTGTCAAGTCATTAGCCCATCTCAATATTAAATTTGCTGTTTGTCCTTCAAGACAGTTCCATAATTCCTGGAATGCTTACAGAAATTTTTCAGTAAGGGATTTAAGAACACTAAATAACCTGCATGTAGTTACCAGACACTGAACAGTAAAGGAGTCTCTTCTCAATTTTTTGTTTTTGGTTTATTTGATTAATTTACCATCCAAACAGGGGGAGTCACGGTGCTGAAAAGAAATAGAGAAAGAGCAACCAAATCTTAAATTAAAAGTTTAGAAAAAAATTGTCTGAGAATTCATATACAAGCTAAGTATACACCACAACATTGTGCTGTTTCTCCATGCAGAAATTTTCCATATGCAATTGTCTTTTTGAGACCCTCCTTGAAACAGCTCAGATCCTGAAGCACAACACAGTGAGCCTAATACTTGCCAAGGGCCTTGCAGGTCATTGAAGTGAGTGGGTCTTTGACTTGGAGAAGTTCATTGTATCCATCACTTGTTATAGAATGAAATGTTGTATATGCATTGGCAAATGTGAATGCAGCTATCTGAGAAACAAAGAGTAGAAAGCATGTGAGTTCCATGTTGTAAGAGTGAAGACTGGATATTTGAAGGTTTGTATATGCAATATGCAATCTGCTTTTCACTTATAGCCCAAGGTTTTCTGCCTGGCTCTACCACCATCCTTCAGAAGACACAGAGAACAAGTGTCTTTTTGAAAATCTTACCGAATTTTTGCCTGGATGTAATAATATATAAAACTTCCTGAATTCCAGTTCTTTGCTTTGAGTATTGCATGAATAGCTCTTTTACATTCTTATTTTGTGTATTATTACATAATTGCCCCATTGATTATCTATTTATTTTTTATACAAGTTATGTTCACACTGTCATCTAGAGTGTGGTAAGAATAATTTGAGATTTTTTTTTATTATTATTATTTCTGTGTCTCTTAAGGTAGTGCGAAAAATACGATTTAGGTAAACCTAGGTAAAACTAAAGTTATTCTTCTGTTTTAATGAATGATTAGTGGGAAATTGCTTAGACATATAGTAAAAGTGACTGCTATATAGAGAATGGAACCAAGATATGACTATGCTTTGAAAGTTTTCATGTGGGGAATATGGGAGGGTAAGAATTAAAAAGTGTTCCCTGTAGGCTTACAATAAAATTTTTACTGGTGTTTGTCACTTCAGAAGTAGCAGCAGAGTCTTGGAACCCTGGGTAAGGCATGCTTGCTTCTAGCTTTGGGAAATCAGGCCATTTTTTGAAAACCACATAAATTTGGAAGTATTGAGCTGGTGACCATTGCTGGTAATCTCCCATTAGCTATCTGCATAATAAACACTTTTTTTTCCTGTTTAAGGGATGAAAAAATGGTTATTTGGCTTGTTTTGAAGGCTGAGTACTCTGCTTTTGGCTGACAGAGATTCCTCCCTGTCATTCCTGAAGCGTATGGGCAAGAGAAAGTAGTAAGTTAAGCTCTTCTTGCTGATATTTTGGGATGAACAGTTTTCAGATTTTAGGGTTGTCAGGCTAATATTATAATGAGAACCAGCTTGAAATAAAGGGAATTGAGAATAAAATAATATGTTTCATTTTTCCATCCTAACAATATTTGGGTTTTGTAATTTTTAAAAATTTTTATTTTTGAACAACTTAAATCTTGTGGACTTTTGAGGCAAGGACAGATTGTTGCAGCTGTTGAGCTTATTTTTTTATTCGCCTTACTATATTTCCAACAGAAAGAAGAAGAAAATTTAAACTTTGTGTACAGGCAAAAAAAATATTCAAATGTAAGAGAGGATTAGAAAATAGAGGACTCTTAGTTCTTCACCTTCTTTTGAACTAAGCTGCCTACCATTGTTAAGCTGGTACAGCAGATTTGGAAGAACTTAAAGTATGTGGTAAGGTCTATGTAGTTCATACAGTGAAGGTGGACGAGATGCAAATGTTGATATACTATCTAGCCTGTGTTTCTTCTGAGATGCATCCCTGCCACACTAGAGCAGCGAGGTCTTACTTTGCTTTGAATTTTAGTTTCCAGCTAATTAGAGAAATAGAAGAATTCTGAATGCTTCAGTCAGGCTAGCTGTTAGAGTGCATGATGCAGTGTTATCCCCTTAGATGGTGTGGCTAGCAATACTCTGAGTTCTGTGGAGTTATTTAGGAAAGATGGAGTAAAAGAGTAAAGTGCAAGAGAGGTATATATCAAAGATATGTCAAATTTTACAGTGTATACCTCTCCTTTAAACAATAGTGGAGCTATTATCTGGAATGAATATGTACTAGCTTTCTCAGCAGCTTCTAATATTTCCAAGTGATCATGATTACAATTCTTAAGCAAGGTAAATGTTGACTTGTTCTGCTTGAAGAAGTAATTCTGACATTTCATTTTCCCCCCCAACTTTGTAAGAATTAAGTCAAGATTTTTACCATGACATATTTGTTGTATGTGTCTGGGCTGTTCTATTATACTACTGGGAAGGAATATGTGTGACTTGTTCTGTCAATGCTGAAAAATATATTCAGCTTGCTTGGGCTTTTCTGTGCAAGTCAGATGAGAAGAAACTGTTGCTTTTGGATCTGATGCGTTCTGCTCTTAATGCTACATTTTATGCTCTCAGGTGATGAACACAGGATTGTTTTCTGGCCAGAAAGAAAGAAATTGTCAAAGGTTTCTGCATGCAACTGTGTATAGTAACTCCTGGAGCAGTGATTATAGTACTTAGGAGCCACTTAACATAAAAGAATTTGGCTTAATTTAATCACCGTTATGGTAAAAAAAGAAATTTTTGAACTGGAAAGGTACATCTGAACCAATAAGGTTCTTCTTTAAGTTTATCACATCCCCTTCTGTCTGATTTATGTCTATAGTATTCTTCAATACCCTTTTCTATTTTTCACCATAAAAATGTCCAAGTGTTTTTAGGTTCATTTCTATCATTTACTTTGATGAATAAACTTGTCAATTCTCTCTATGAGCTCAGTACCCATGGAGTGATATATTGTATTGGAGTTCTAACTAAATTCCCTTTTTATTTCTGTAGTGTTTTACTTACTTGCATTCCAACCTGTCCCAGACAGCTTATTTCTTTTTACCTTATCAGGCTTTTAAGGAATTTTAAATAAGATTGGTATTGTGTTACCTTGAGCTGTATCCTTGATATTTACTTTCGTCTTACATGTGTCAATTCCCTCAAATTCAAATTTTGCTTTATTTTTTTTCACTTCTGAAAAAAAATTCTCTTGATTCTTAATAGGAGAGCAATGAATTCACTCCTTGTCCTGTTGCTGTCAAAGGTCAGAATCATCTTCTACATTCAGATCACAGGCTTGTAGCCATTGTTTTTCTTTCCTTTTCTCCCCTGGGAATACATACTGACTCATTGAGCTTGCACATCTTCCTTTAATATCATCTATTACATTTCACACGTCCTTCTAATAAATCATTACTGTTCATTTTGGTATTTCCAAATAAAGGTCTTGTTCTTTTTCTGAAAATGTCACCCAGCTGTAGCTTCTCTTGCTCCTAACATCTTGTCTATACTTGGCTCACTCAATTCCATCTCAGGATTTTTCTTACTTTTTTGTTTTCCTCCTTCTTTGATTCCTGTGGTGCTGCCTCCCAAGGACAACCACATGGTTGATGCCTGGTCCCATTATCCAGCTGTTGGAAGAATCCTCAGTAATATATTCCCACTAGCATGTCTAAATGTGATGAATGAAACCTTTGGCAGACTCTTTTCTGAAGGTACTGCTTACTATTTTCCCCACTCCCACACTCAGATATCATACTTCTGATAGCAGAAAAACACTTTCCCTATGAATATTTGAAATGCAGTAGATGCAACTTATGAGTTGATGAAGATGGACAGAACCATAGAGTATTAGCATTCCAGAAAAGCCCAAGAATAATATATGTAATAGACTCATTTTCTGCTTATTTCTAATAATGTTATTGTATTTTGAAAGTTGATACTAGAATCTAATTTACCTCACTTTCAATCTAACCATAGCTTAATGAAATATTGTAAGTGAAAATGGACTGAATTAAACAGTGAAAATGTATTTCCATTTTCACATTAACATAATAATGTTAGGAAATTTCACATGATGATTGTGAGGAGCATATACATACATCCATACAGTAATATGTAATCCTACTTTCCTTTGCTTGTATGTTTGTATCTTGGTTTGAAAGACAGGTGTCTGCTAAGGAAGGGGGGAACATCCCTTGGAATGGAAAATATGATTCCCTTCCCTCCAAATTACTACAACTTTGAAATTACGGGGCTTTCAGGCCCCATGTATCAGAATATATATATATATACACACATATATATACACACAGAGGAAATATGTATATAATATCGGAAAAGGAATAACAGCTCTTTACTGGTATATATGTAACAAGACAAACAACCACAATGGCAGCAACAACAAACAGCACCAGGAACCCAGTGACAGCCTTCTCTCGGCTGCAGGCACTTCCCCCTTTGGTGCAGCTCTGGTCACAGCTGGCAGGGGCGCTGGTGGCTCCTGGCTGGGCAGGGCAGGTGCAATGATTCCCCCGCGGCTGCAGGGGGATGCTGTAGGGCCAGTTTAGTCATGTCTCCCTCAGATGGTAATGGCAGATGGGCTGGGTGGTGAGAATGGGCTACAGCAGGAACCTTGGGCCAGTGGCTGGAATGGCAGGGTGGGCTTACCTGGGGCAGCAAGAGGTAGCAGAAACTCAGCAGCTGTGGAGGAGCTGCAGAGAGTGCTTGGCTACAGGCCAGCAAAGAAATCTTGGAGTGCAGGGGATGGGCAGCGGCAGCCTGGCTCCCGAACACGGCCGGGAGAGGCTCCCTTTTAGAGGGGTAAGGAGCTCAAGATCCCAGGGTTTCCCTTGAGCAGATGTTGAAGAGTTCTTTTTTAGTGAGGTCAGGTGTTAATAAGGTTTCAGTGCAATGGCTGCTCCCGCAAGGAGAGCTCCACTCAGGGCAAGAGAAGGCAGTAGGAGATGGAGCCTCACAGTGGTGGCACATTCTCCCCACAGTCACTGCAGCCTGTTTCTCACCCAATGCTGACAGTGAGAGAGAGCTAGGAGCTGTGCCCAGGCCCTTCCCCCAGCCCAAATCTCATGGTATCTTTGCTCCTCTGAGAGAAACCCCTTCAGCTAAGAGAGTNCAACCCTTCCACACCAGTTCCCCCAGCCCTGGCAAATTCTTTTGTCTTGCTTAAGTACTGTTCCTTATTGTCTCTTAGGAATATATTGGAGAAAATTCCCTGAGAGAATGAAAACAAAAGGAGCAGTCCTAACCTCCAATTCTTTGTCAAGCCTAGCACATACTCAGCTCTAACTAATTACTTAGAATTGTCAATATTTATACAAACATAATTTTCTATTGTCATTAGCCTTTTTCTTCCATACTCCTCATCTGCTGAATACATTTGCAATTTTATTTTTATTTTTCCCTGCTGCTAATACTCTGCATTCCATTCCTACATCTGTGTATTTTGGTTAGGTTTATTTTTTTTTTCACCACAATTCATTTGATACTGCAACACTAGCATTCTTTTAAGTGTCTTTTAAAGAAAGTAAGAAATACAGAGGATTTTTTTCATTTAATTCCTATCTCTGGACTACACAGAAGACATGTATTTTGACTTATCACAATTTTTAAATAATTACTGAAAAATAGTTTGAAGGTAAGACTGACCTGTGAACACCAATTTGTAACACAGGAATCTAAATTCTGGAAAGTTAGGGTGCACACCCTTAGAAATTGGTTGAGCATTTTTGCAGCAGAGTGCACTGGTGACAGTAAAAGCAGTTATTTCTTCTTCCTGTTAAGAACACTGTCTACCAGAGCAAGGACAGTAAGAGTTCTCCATTCTTGATACATTTTATGCTTCTCATTTATGTTTCTGCTTAATTAAGTCTGACTTAAGTCAAGGCTTGGCTCCAAGTTGCAGTAAAATGTCTATAGAAATTAATAATAAAACTATTAAGCAGTTTACTTTGTCTCAGATTTGTATTAATGCTTCTGCACACTAAGGGTCATTAGTGAACTTAAGAAGATGTTAATTTTATTTTTCAAAAGAAATTTAGATTTAGAGAAATTTTTAAAATTTAAGATTTAGAAATCCCTAAATATTTCTGAAAATTTGGTGTTATTAAGGAATTTCTAATGTTTTTCATAAAACACAGGGTGATATACTCTAACTTTTCTTTGCCACTGAAATTGGATATTTGTTGGATATGGGCTTACCAGTAGAAAGGCCACTGCACAATATTCCTTTTTATCTGCCCTTAGGCTTTGACGTGGTTTATATTCCCTTTTCACTTGTACATAGCCAAGTATAATGACACTGTATGTAGGATATGGTCACTGGATCATTGTACAAATACATCTGCTGCAAGTTGAATTATGAGACTCAGCTGCACCTCTTCAGTTTCTGATACTGCTGCTATATTAAGGTGTAGTTACAAAATTGTGCAAGTTGATTTCCTCTTTGCATATCTTTTCTTACCATCTGTTAGTGAATGAAGCAACCATCTTTTCTCCCTGTTCTCTTCAAATTATGTAGTGAAAACATAAGAATTTCTATTTGAACTTTCACAGGTTCTCTGTGGACATCAAACATCTCCTTTTATAGAAAGTTGGTAAGATAGAAAATTTTGTAGCTAACTAGTTCTGTAAATGGTTTTTCAGAAAAATACTCAAAATTAATGTACTTATTTTCCCTTTTGATATTGAATTATGATCTTGAATAATTTACTGTTTCATCTGTCTTTTATAGAAGTATTCAAATCAAATCCCACATCTGTTCATTCTTGACTTTGGAAAATCACGCAAGAAGAGAAAGTTATCAATACTAAATTCTCCTTTATGAAATATTTAGAATAACCTAATTTCTTTTAGGATACCATTAAGTTGATTTTGATACTAGAATTGAAAATCAAAAGCTCTTTCTCTCTCCTTGTTCTATCTTTTGCAAGTCTCTAAGCCCTTAGTCTATTAAGCCTTCCAAAAATTTGAGGAAAAGCTAAGTTCCTCATTTTAGAGTGAAGTCACAGAGGAAGTTAAATACAGTGTTGTTTGGGCACGTGATTGGTTTTGAAGAAAATAGAAACTGTTTTCCCAGACAGTTAGTGGGTTTTGGTGTAAGTGACCTTGGTCCAGAGCAGCCAGTGACAGCTCACAGCCATACATTCACATCCATCAGCTTCCAGACTTCAACCAATCTTCTCTTTACCCCACATACCATCTCCTAGCTGCTAGAACGTTTATGCCTGAATTTCCTGCAGCATCGCGATTCACTGAGACTTTCAGTAAGTGAGGTCAGGAGTAAGGCGGTTATCACTTAGTAGTCCAAGTGCTGAATTCACCACACCGGTCCAAAAGAAAGACAAGCAATGGAGTTAAATGTATTATTATGCCTCTTAACCGAATGTTATAAGATAAAAACAAGTGGAAATAAATCATGGAAGAATGGCCATTTTAATAGAAATACATTATATAGAGTACCAAAAATATTATGCTTTTAGCAAAAATGTCACTATAACTATAGTTTTATGATCTGCTTCATCTATGAGTTCATTTTCAAGCTCTAAATCCATTTATTTAGGCATTGAGTTCTGTCAGTACTGCTTTTGTAGATGCTACTATCTAGAAGGAATTTTCTTTTATGAGACTTTTGAATTATGATATCGGTTAAGAAATATTATTTTAATGTGTATGTTGTACTAGTTTTTACAGGACAGTAACATATAGGAATAGGGAATGAAGGTGCCCAAGAATGCCAGATAAAAATGCTCTTATATGAACTGTTAGTATGCTGCTATGTGTTATTTAGCATTTGTGAAACCAATTCCAGACTTTTTATTGGAATGGAAAGATAAAACAAAGGTCTTTATTGCTCAGTGCTGTTTCCAGTGACATGAGTTCCAATAATTCCAATCTGACTGTTCCTTATCCTGTGGAATTTAAAAAGTCCATAGTTTTCCTAAACTTTCACAACATTGCATATCCCATTATTGTAGTTTTTACAGCATTCAAATAAATTGATTTAACTTTTGTTTTGGTTTTTTTGTCTGTTTCCTCTGGGTCATCCTTAGGCCATCATTCAGCTGCGCTAATTCTGTAAAGAAGTACTGACTAAAGGCTTACATTTTCTGTGCCATAGGTGCAGTAGGCACCTCACTAACTTTCTGGTTTTACATAAAAGCATTTATATGTAGCTGTGCAAGATGGAACTTTTTATTAGGTTTGGCTTTATTGCAAATGGAAAACATACTTCTATATGTAATTGTTAGATTCTGATGAGGTTTATGTTTTGCTGGCTGCTTTTCAAAGAGAAAAACATGGCATAAATTTTGTGTTGATATATTTACAATGCTTAAAAATTATTTGTGTTTACACAGTCAGTGACCATGTAGTCTGTGTTAACTTCCTGTCATATGAAAGAGGAAACAAACCATTTAAAAATAATCTTTTTTTGGCACCTGAAAGAAGCAGAGTGAATAGAACCCTTTTCCTTTCAGCTTGAAATAGTTATCTGAGTTGGTAAACATTATGGTTATCTTGAATCATAAGGCAGACCAAATCTTCATGCTGGATGCTTCATCTATAGATGTTATTTGATCCTTGTTTCCAGGATATTATATGGGTATTGGTACAACATTTAATAATTCTAAAATATCCAAAACCTTTTGGTATGGTACCTGGAATTGATAGAGAAATCAGTCACTTTTTTATGATTTGCACTTTTTTCTTACAATTCCTGTAATACTTTCAGGAAACACCTTTTATAGATTTCAATAAAATTCTGACAGAATTGGAAAATATGTCATACATCGCTATTTTTAGGTAAGGCAAATTTATCTTTTGCCTATATGGACATTTAGTGCTTTTTTTTCAGTTTTCTACCTTCCACCATTCTTCCATTTCTCATATAATCCACATGTAGATTTTCCTATTTGAATAGCAGTAGCCTTACCAGGTGTTTATCTATGCTGCTGCTGTCATGCAATAAAAAAAGCTGACCTTGCTTAAATATCAGGAGAAATAGCAGCATGTCTTCAATAATATGATAACCAGTATAGTCAATTTCTACCTTATACAACGTCAGCACATTGTTAACGCCATTGAAATTTGTGGGAATCTTTCACCTGCTTTCAGCAGTCTTAGATCGTATTCTCTGTTTACCCAAATCCTAACCCTTCCCCAAACCATACTTTTTTTATAGTCTTCAGGTTGTTTCAGAAGCAGAGCAACATAAAAACTGAAACCAAATTTTGAGCAATGGCCATCTAAAACACTGTATAGTTGCCCTTTGAAAGCAGAAGATTATTATTTCCCTGTAATATTGATGATAACCAATCCATTTAACAGTACTCAGAAATAATGAGAATTTTTGCAGCTGAACAAGGAAAAAAAAGCTATGCCAAATTGCAGAGGTAAAAAAACCCATTTATATGTGGTCTCTGTATTCTGTGTAAACTATAATAAATTTTGAAAGAGAATAGCAATGGCAACATTACAATCATTTTGGACTATGTACAGTTTCCATCTGTTCGATGAACTTCCACCATTGCTGAGGGGAGATCTGTAAGTTCAAGAAAATTACAGCATCTAGTTCTTGGTGACCAAAATTGCAATTAGCCGATTTTTCATGTGCACCTTATTGTGTGATTTCTTTCATGGTACTCTACCTGCGTAGAGTCTTAAACAGTTAATGACTGGAGGCTCTTGTTCATAATTCTGGTCCAGTAAGAAATTAATTGCACCTTCAGTCTGCAAAGCAGGAGCTCAGTACTGAAGACCCTAGAGAGCACTGTGCAGAGTGGCATCAGAATTTTCACTCTTTAAGTTCTCAAATTAGAGGTGTGCTTTTTTAGGTCCTGTTTTCCAGCTGAAAAAGTTTGGTTTGACTGACATTTTGACTTTTTCACTGAAAAAAAATGTAGGTTCTAGGCTTGTGCAGAGGCTTTGGGTGCACCATTCCAGTAAAAAAACCCAAACCAAACCAAACACAAACAAACACCCCCCAAAAGAAAAACAAAAAACTCCAGATCTCAAGGTGATATAGATCTTCCTGATAAATAATAGCCAGAATATACCTTGGAGGTATGAATGGTGTATGGCAAGAGCTATGCTGGTATTCATTAATTTCTCAAATTTTCCATTCTGAAGAGCAGCAATTCTCACTGACATGAGAGCTCTGAGATTCCTCTTAGTTACCCTCAGACCCCAAATACCTTCCAGCCATTGCTAGCACAGAGAAATGCAAAGTCACTTGTATTGCCTTCCCTCCTTGGTGATTATGTATGCTGCATTTTATTTCTGCATGTCTGTGACCTGTGCCTGGTTTGCTTTATGAGGTGCTATGAGATGCCATTTTGAGTTTTCGGGTGTGAAATACCCATATTCTACAGCTAAAAGTATTTCTCTTATATATGCTTTTCACTGTTTTTATCTAATGTTTTTTTAAACTTGAGTTCTAGATACTTAGGCTGTCTTTCAGCATCATATGAAAATGTTTGCCTAAATACAGGTGTAGAAGTACTTGCACTCAGGTTTCAGAAAATATAAGTTGTTGTCATGTAGCATGAGAAGTACAATGTGGAGACCTTGCAGTGTTTCCCAGCACAGGCTGTTTGGGCAACACATACACAAAACCTGCTCAGGTTTGATGGTTAATGCAAAATGATGACTTATGAGGTGCAGCACAGCACTGGATTTTTTGGGTTTGGGCCAATTCCTGAAAAAAGTCTCAAGGGCAGCTCTGCAACACATTTACCTTCGATACAAATAATCCTATTAGGATGTACATATCAGGTCTGTAATAGTCATATCTGCATCCACTCTAACGTGAAATGCAGGACAAGAGGAAATTAGCCCAGGGCAGGTCAATATGCAGAAGAGCTAGAGCTTGTAGGCTGAGATAAACCTGTCCTGATGCAGTGTAGAAGCACAGGGGAGCAGTTGTAATGAATTTCCTTGTGCTCTGATTCTGAGGAAACACTGCAGAAACATTTGGATTATGTATGTATGGAGACAGATCAGGGTTGGCAGGTTATTAGTTTTGAGCTGGAACACAAATGATTGTACTCCTCCAAGAGCCAACTCTGTATGAAATGAAGTAAGATTTGTCTGGAGCCCCATACCTAACAGACTCTTTCAGATTCTATGTTTCTTGCACCCAGGCTTGGGTAAGGTACCCATCCTAATGTGAAAGGTGAGCAACCAGAAATGTTGGTAGAGCATATGCATTGGGCAGTAGCATTCAGTAAATGTCAACATGTATGGGTTTTTTTATCTATCTCCACTCAACTGCTACTGCTGTAATAATAGAACTTAACAACATACCACTGATTTATATGAATTTTAGAATTTTTTCCGAGCACCTTCCTTCATTTCACATATATTATGAGGTCATAGGAAAAAAGACTCCATTTAAATGAATATACACAATGGGATAGAACTAAAGTTTCTGTGGGAATGTCAACTGTGAATTTCCTGCTTTTCTTGTGATCAAACTATGGAATGGAATCTTTAATTAGTCTTAGGTGTTACACAGTCTTTAACATAATTAAAATAATTTGTTAAACTTAACCCTTTAGACACAGGTGCCCCTGTTACAGTCAACTTTTATACGTGCACAGTAGTATAAAGGATTTTCTTCCTAATTAACTCTGTTCATAATAATACCATACTGAGCTCTAACTGAACCTGGACCCAAAAAATAGATTGTTACTTTTGCTGGGGAAAATAGATGGTCAGCTGTAACAGAATTTCTGAATATTAATGGACTATAAATATTTACAATTTAAAAGAACAGATAAAAAAAAATGAGTTGTTGTGGGAAATGTTTGTTTGTGAGATGTAGGTGGGTTTTTTTGTTTGTTTTGTTTTATTTTGGTTTTTTGTATGCTACTGGTATAGATTTCCTTGCCTGAAATAAAAATGTGTGAAAAATTGTCCAGCAAAGACCATATTAATTTCTTTGGATGTTGTAATTTTTCTGTTTCTGTAGTACCTTGCCGTGCAACAGGATTCTGATCTAGCCTTGTCTTTTGCATACAAGGCATTATATCATGATCAAGCTGTCTGTCTATCTCTCTATCTGTCTGCCTCTCCAAATCAAATATCTGCAAATGTGCATGTAGACTTAGCTAGAAAAACATGTTGTTTTCTCAGACAAAACCTTCAGGTTTTGATTGGCTGCTGTATCAGTAGACTGGAATACTTACAGCTGTCCTTGGAGGCCTTCTATAAAACTGCAGGTGTTCAGCTTTAGCAAATAGTTCTTATAATATGGATAGACTTTTGGCAGCTAGTAATGATGTTTTCTGAACTGAAAAATTACTTTCTACCTTACATACTGGTTTTACATTACTGGAATGTTGGAGGGGGAGCCATACCTTTCATCGAGCAGTACTGAGACTGTTTTTGTTAGTTGTATACATTTTCTGATTTGTATATTTTATGCTGGAGTGCAAGTTTTTTTCCTTAACTGTTGTGGTCAGATTTGAAATCTCTTCCAGCAAAAGTAAAATTTTGAGAAATTAAGAAAATATCTGCCAACAGAGGTTTATCCTCCTTAATACAGAATTAGCAACTGGCTTGCAGTCAGTGTACCATCAAATTCTGAGGTGAGGGGGTGTTGTAAAGCATTTAAAAATATTGAACATTATAATAGAATACTTATAATAGAAGAAGACACCAAGTGCAGCTATTAAGTGTAAATCTCAAACTCTAATATCATTTTATCTGATGCTAAGCCACAATGCTACAGACATGAGTTATTGCTGGTGACATAATTGTATGGCCATATTTACTTAAAGGTTCCTCTTTGTCTCCTTACCTTT
>VZUA01011401.1:2689-16489 GCA_013401035.1 Horornis vulcanius | reverse complement strand
AAAACAAACAAATAAACAAACAAAAAAACAGCAAAAAAACTACAACCAATCAAACAACCAAATAAAAGAAAAACTTTTTACCAAGACCTCTAGGGACAGGACAAGGGGCAACAGTTTTAAACTGATATAGGGCAAATTTAGGTTGGACATAAAAAAAAAATCAGAGATGCCATATCATTACAAGTAGCAAGGTCAGGTTAGATGGGACATTGACCAACAAGATGCAGTGAGACATATTCCTCCCATGATGAGAGTGTTCATCTAGATGGTCTTCAACTGATTCCTCCAACCCAAACCATTTTATGATTCTGTAAGAAGAATGCTTCCCAATAGGCCATTTTTTTGTACTGTGGACTGAAATATATGTTTGTAGTTACCTAATCTAGCATGCTCTCAAAAGCAGCCAAAATATTGGCTTATCTGTTCACTGTATTTTATAAAATAGCATTATCTCTGAACAAACAAAAAATCTAGAAAAACCCCTCATTAGGGCTTATATTGACCTAGGAAATATCTCCCTTACTCTGAAAATCCCTGAAATGGAGAGGGGCTTTGTCTAATTTACGGTTTGTTGCATCTCTTTTTTATAGTTGCTTCCTGGGAATAGTCGTCAATTCCTTTTATCTTCCAGTGAAGCATCTCTCAACCATGCTAATGTTAATGGAGATAGAGCTGGCTTTCTCTGACCTGCAGTGTCATGACGCCTTTATATCACTGAGAAATATTAACTTAAAATACTTGTCATTCCATAATCCTTGTGTGCAGTACAGGGAAGGTAACTCTAGATTGTCCCTCCAGCTTTGGGTCTGATGGCAATTAACACAGATGTGCAGAGCATGACAACAGGCATATCCCCCGTAATTGCAGTGGTATCATAATTCAGTTCTCCAGGGACTGCTTCTACATTCCTCACAAACTATGAAAGTAGTCTGGAAAATAATCCTCTACTTTACTGCTTGGCAAGAAGAATTAGAGCCCTTGACTAAAAATAGTCCTACTTCTTCCTTCTTTTTATGTAAGACACACAGCTAGGTCAAAATGTATGCAAAGATCCTTCTCCTCACCAGGCAGACGTAATGATGTGTTACATTCCCTTTCAGCAAACATAGCAACTTAAATCCTCTGCTGTGAGGGATTTGACGTACAGGAAATTCACTGATTTATTCTGCTTACTGTACCAATAACAAGGCATAACAGAGTTCTGTAAGCCAAGTTTTCCAGCCACATCCTCCAGTGGTAATGGAAGGTCTGTGGACCATATTTCTCAAGGCTTTCTTTGTGACAGAGTGGAAAGCCTCACAGCAAAAGGTAAAGAGAGAAAGTATTTCTTTTCATAACCAATTATTTGGATCTTTTGAAAGAAAGTGAAGGCAGATAGGTACTTCAGGTTTTTGATTTGGTTTGGTGTGGGGTTTTTTTAATCTATGTATAAAGTGTTTTTTCTGTATCTCTAGGTTTCCAAAAACTTTAATATCATAGTATCACTGAATCACCAAATGGCTTGAGTTGGAATGGATCTTCAAGATCATCTAGTATACCTGGGCTGTAAGTTCCACACAGGCATGTAAATGTCATTGGCCTGCAAATGCCACTAGTTTATGAGCTTGGACTTTTTTATTACTTTTTCTTTCCTCATGTAAGCATCGCCATTTCAAATATTCAGAAGACTGTAGGTTCCCTTGCACTTTATTATGCAGTTATAATCAAAGCCAAGATTTATAACCACTTCTATCCAAGTGAGAATTTTTATTGCAATCACCACTCCATTCACCATGTACAGATATCATAACTTTAATCCAAGTTAATAAAACTTCTCATCTGTAGAATGAGGCTAGTCAACTACTTTCACATAATATTAGAGGATTTAAAACAAATGAGAAAATATGCAGAACTGAATCCTCCTTGCAATTTAATCCAACAGAAAGCACTTACCTGAGGTGTTTTGATGTTCTTCTCAAACCCTGCATTTAGCTATAAATATCACTTTGCAGTTTAAAAGGACTTCAAAAGCAAATATGAGCAATATAGTCCAAGAAGGGATTCAGGATCCAAGTAATTTATTGGATCTTTCTTTTTCTTTTCTTTGTTAAAGAATTATATAAGAGGCTTTTAAAAGTCAAATACTATTCCTATTACTATGTGTGTGACCTGCTAAAAATCAACCAGTTTCTTTTTCTGTGCTGATCTGAATAATTTCTCTGGGTCTTCTGTAATTTTGTCAGGCCACAGAGATTTTGTTTCTAGAGCAAAATAAAGTCATTGTATTTTGAATGGAAGCACACTGAAAAAATGCTGGATGGGATAAACATTGAATAGTATTTGATACTGTTCCCCTACCTAGAGAGTGGAAAAGTATTTTAATGTATTCAAGAAACACAAGTGTGCTGCTTCTAGAATGAGACTTACATACTATGTTGGGTTTGCATGTCCTGGTTTTTGGTAGCGGGTCAGGGCACAGAGGTGGCTCCTGTGAGAAGCTGGTGGAAGCTCCCACCATGTCCAGCAGAGCCAACCCCTGATGGCTCTGAAGTCGGACATGCTGCTGGCCAAAACTAGAGAGGTTGGTAATGCTTCTGTGATAACTTATTTAAGGAGAAAATTGAAAAAAAAAACCACAAAAGTGTGGCACAGATTTAATTCTGGCCACAGAAGAGGGGGAGATGAGAACATGTGAGGGAAGCAACATGGAGACACCAAGATCAGTGGAGAAAGAAGGGAGAAGGTGCTCCAGTTGCCAGAGCCAAGATTCCCCTGCAGGCTGTGGTGCAGCCCATGGTGCAGCAGCTGTCCCCTTACAGCCCCCGGGGATCCATGGGGGATGCAGAGATCCACGTAGAAGATGCCCACACTGGAGTAGGCTGTGATCCAGTGGGAGACCAGGAGAAGAGAGAGGGTCCTGCTTCCAGGCTGGGCAGATTGGAGGACTGCACCCTGTTGAAGAGTGACCCACATCACGGCAGTTTTGGGAGGACTGTTTGCCTGTGGAAGAGGGACTCACACTTACAGGAGTTTTGGGACAACTGCTGCTCGTGGGATTGGAGCCACATCAGAGAGGTTCACGGAGAATGATCTCCCATGGGAGGGACTCCAGCATGCAGCAAGGGCACAACTCCTCTCCCTGAGCCAAGCAGAAGAAAACCTTGGGTGATGGACTGACCAAAACTCCATGCCCTGTCTCCCTGAGCTGCCAGTGGAAAGGAAGGAGGGACTGGGGAATAAAAGGTGGTTTTAAGGGTTTATTTTTATTTTTCATTTTTTTCATCTGATTTTGTCAGTAATAAACTCACTTTGTATCTCTAAGTTGAGCTTGTTTTGCCCTTGGAGTGTTTTCTCCCAGTCTTTATGTTAACTCATGAACCCATTGTTAAACTTTTCTCTCCTCTGCCCAACTGTAGCAGGGGAGGGTGAATGAGTGGCTTTTGTGGATGCTTGGTCTTAGGCTAGCATTTGTACCATATTTGGGAGCAAATCTGCTTGAAATAATTTCTTCCTGACTTTTAATTCTTGCATGAGCAAATGTAATAGGCAAAATATAGCTGTACTGTTCCTGATGGAGAAACCACAGATCAGATAAGAAACACTTATTCCTCAACCGTGTCTGCAGAGTGAAGGCCTTTCACCTCCTTTTACTTGGTTCCTTTACAGTCATCTGCTGTGCCTATTCCAAATTCTATGCCTTGACACAATATTTTCTTGGGATTTGTGCCCCTCCAGAACAAATTAAGAGTGGTTGGCAAGAATGAGTTTTTGAAATACATGTAAATGAAAAGGTTGATACTAATGTAATTACCTAGGTAGTGCCCTTGAAATGTGTTTGATACTAGACCACTTTGGGCTTTTCTTTTTAATCATACTAGATTATGTTTTATGTCTTCTATTCTTTTTTATTTATGTTTTATTTCTTCTATTCAGTATTTCTGTATAGTTTTCTCATCTTAGATAGCTGTCAGACATTTGTTACCATAGTATCTGAGTTTTCACCTATCTTTATAGTATTTCTCCTCATAGCAGTCATGTCATGCTATTACCTGTACTAATTGAGAGAAGATACTAATTTACCTCTGAAAGGTTGCAGATAGGGTTGATGTTGAAGTGGGAACTGAAGCTTGTGCTCGCACATTTTTCACTCTGCATTATTAACTTCATATCTTATGCATAGATAAGCGATCACTGCTTTGGGGGTGTCAGGGGACACTGGCCTCTTCATTCTTAAAGAATAGACCCCTCTGCTAACAATCCAGTCTGAATAAAAGATGTTTCTTCTTCTCCCCTACACTCTTCTTGAGGAGCTGAATATGGTGGTATTTCATAACTTGCTTCCTGCAAAAGAAAAGCACTGAAAATAAAATGTTCATTTTAGTTTTTCAGTAGCATAAAAATTCTCCCCAATTATTTTGGTCAATGAAAGTAATTGCATATGAAATTGGAACTGAAGATTCAAGAAAGTTTGGCTTTCTTTGCCGTCTCTAATGATCTATAAATAGTTTGTCATAAATTACCTAACAACAAGGTTTTTTTTTGTTTTTACACTCATTAACAATGTCAACACTGTGCTTTTTCTGGGCTTCAGTTCAGTGAATCACTCCTGCTTAAGGTCATTCATGAATGTACATTATAGCAACTAAAGTCAATTGGAACCAAGCAAGTACTTAAATGCTTATTGAAAAACAAGACTTTAATGTATCCTTACATTGATGTCATCTTCCCTTTGAGTTGAAGAAAAGTATTACAGTACCTCAGTTTCAGCCTCTGTGATTATTGGTGTCTGCAGATCCAGTTAAGCAGTGTCAGCTTTGAGAAGATTTAGCCAAGATATTTCCAAGACAGCAATTTGGTTGCAAATTCAAGAGCAGAATTAAAACAGAAAATTAAAAGAGAAAGAAAATGTTTTCTTTGAACCATCATATTTCATTTAAATAATAATTCTGTTCTTGCCTAAAGTCTTAGGAGTCTTATTAACATGAAATTTTCTTTGCTTCTCTTTTATTTCACCTTGTGTATATGTAAGTTTTTGATGAGTTAGACAGAATTCGGTGTTGCACAAATTCTAAAAAGAGCAGGATGATCTAAGAAAGAGATATAAGAAAAATTGCAGGATTTGAAGGAAAAAGCTGAGGACTCTAGGACTGAAAAAGCAACAGTGATTACCAGGGGAATTAGTTTAAGTAGGGTAAATAGGAAAAAAAACAAGTTCTGTTTCCTGCCCACTCTCTCTTCTGTAATAAATATTTATACTTTTTTCTTGATTTCCATAGAGATCGCATCCAAGTGTCCAGATGTAACAGCTGACATTTAGAAGAGGATTTGTTAGTATCCTTCTACTTCTTAATTCACCGGAATTTGTGTCCTTGAGGTGTTCCAGTGTACAAAATGCATTTTAGGCTACACAATCACCTTGAATTCTCTTTATGTGCTTTGTAGATTACTAAAATAACTAGTGATAATCTTTAAAGTTATCTCACTACAGGATTTGTGTTGAACACTACAGATTTTGAGGTAATATATAATAAACAGCATTCCTCTATTATGATTTTTTTTTTATTTAAATAGGAATTAAATATTACAACCTTAATACAATTTTCTTCATCATGATCCATGATGGCAGATAAACCAAATATCATTTGGAATATGATCACTTAGTTTGTTCCCTGTAAAATAAATAGTGCCTTCAGAGCTCTTGGAGTGTACATCAGTCTAGTTAAGCTCTGAACCACCTAGTGTAGACTCATTTACTGATATAGTGTGGACTTATTTGTTGCTCTGCACAAGTGCTTATTCTGCTATAGTTTATGTGAGTTACTTATATTAAGACAATTCCTAATTAGATAAACCTTCTATACTACAGAAGGCACTGATTTAACTGTGCTTTGATTTTTAATATAATATATCGGTGTTGAGAAATCCTATGTAATCACAATACATTACAAACTATAGCTGGCTTTTCAAGGTGTCTAACAAAGGAGGTAGACTCTACATGTTTGTAAACTTCAGACACATCCTTGTATTTTCATTTGAAACAAAAATTTAACTTTATGAGTTAATAAGAAATTAAATAATTCAAGGCTATTTACCTTTTTATCTAATAGCATTCTGTAAACTTTCAGTTTTAAGAAACAAGTTCAATTTTCACTAAGAGCAGATGGCTAAAAGACTGTGAGGTTTATCTCCCAAGTAAACCAAATTATCTTTATATTTAAAAACATCTAAAAATCTCAAAGCAGAGTCCATTTGCTCTATTAAACAATGTCAAGTTCTTTTGTAACATCTGAGGAATGGAAATTGACATATTGTGCACTTCTATTTTCTTTCTTATATTCATCTGTGTTATTTCTACAGCATTGGTCTACTTAGCATTATTCTCCAACATATCTTCTACTTTTCTCTTTTCCACTTATCTGAGTTTCTAAAATCCACTTGCCTGCATCTGTTTTCCAGAGAACTGGAAACATTCTGCTGCATATATGATATAAACCCTCTTGCTTCTTCCTTTAAAAGACTGACTTGTAACTGGGTTGCCTCCACCTTTGCTGATGCCACCTTCTTGTTAAAGCCTTTTCTCATATCAGGGGCTCCCAAATAATTTTCTTTCCACTTCCAATTGTTGGTACTGATTATCAGAATGTAGTGATTCCTCATTTCTACTTTAGAGCTCCTCAGTTATTAGTAATATCATAGCAAATAGTTGCCAGTTTCAATTCACTTCAAAGGATACTAAACGTAGTATGCAACAACTCTAAGTTTATTTCTTGGTATGCAGAATTGCTGGTTTGGTTTTAAATGTATGCCATATACTATTAAAAATGATAATAGAAAAGAAGCAAAACTCTCTCTGTAACTATATAGAATATTTTATTTAAAGACATTAAATAAATTTGTTTTCTATAAGTAATTTTAATTATTCAGCTACCTGCTTACTTAATTCTAGCTATTGTTATAAGAAAGCCAAATTTTAGTGAGTATGTATATAGACACCACCTATAAATGTTTGCAGGATCTAAACAGAATGAAAAAAAGCTTATTTAGCTGTATTATTTTTAAAGGCTTTGATCTGTGTAACATCTGCGCACCATTCAGTCACTGACAGAATATGTACTTGATCTTCAGTCATGTGAAATATTACCATTACACTTGGTTACCAAAAGACAAAGTGTCTGTCCCTGAAATCACATAGCAGTTGTGTCTCGTTGAGGAGCAAACTATATGTTCATTTGTTGTATTGAAGGTGTTGTGTTAAGACAGTGTGTATAATCATAGTGTGGGCTTTTTGTTTCGAGTTAAGTCATTCTAATAAAAGAAACACATTATAGCACATTACTGAAAAATTTTGTTCTGCTGAAGTGGCTTAAATCATATCAGTATCAAAATTGCTTGTGTTAACAGAATTAAGCTGTGAATTACATATAGTGAATTACATATTTGGTACCAATAGCAAAACAAAGACATATATCCCACAATACTAAACCCAAAAGCTTAGTAAACACTTGTGAATTCCTTCACAGAGGGAAGACTGTGCAGTTGAGCACCCCCATAGCTGCACCACAAGGCTCACCTTACGGGCTCTGAGCATCACAACCCTCCTCCCTGGCTGTCAAGGCTCTGCACACACTCAATCCTCCACCCTTCTGCTGCAGAACAGGCACTGCAGCCCCACCTGCACCTGAGCTCCCTTCAGCCACTGACCCACACGCCACCTGGGAACCAGGTCCCTCCTCTGGATCCATCACTGAAATGGCCAAAGATGGGGTGCACGTTCCTCACAGCAGAACTGTCCTGCTCAGGGTGGTTCTTTACACAGCCTTACACACTAGCTGTATAGGAACAGCCATGTGTTCTTGGATATGAGGCATAAATATGGAGTTAGCAACTTTTCTTTAGCTTTATAGTTGGAGGGTTATCACATGTAAGACGAAAGAACTTAGCATACTGAGAGAATCTGTATATACATATATCAAGAAGGTAATGAACTTAATTGAACTTGTATACTTCTGATCCTTGTCTCCTGGAAAACATATATACTTTCCCTGGAAATCCTACTACATTCAGTTATTTTCTAAACAAATATTTAAACAAGAACATCACTCTTAAAAGGGGAAATGAATTATCTCTAGGGAGATGATGCTCAATAATAGTAATTATAATCTTGTTCAACAATTTTAATTAGTAGGCTAGCTTTAAATTAGTTATTATTTTTTTCTAATAATGCCAGTTAATAATAGAAACTCTCATTCACTGATTTTTTTTAACTCTTTTTGTGAATGCTTCCAAGTTATTTACAATGGCTCTTTAGGCACAGATAGCAATGAACCTTGATTATAGAATCACAGAATCCCATGCCCTAATGCCTCAACTAAACCATGGCACTGCATGCCACATTCAATAATTTTTAAACACATCCAGAAGTGACTCCACCACCTCCCTGGGCAGATCATTCCAATACTTTATCACTTATTAATTACTGCTTTTAGTACATTAGCATCCACATTCTTCTCTGAGAGCTCATTTGTTTAAAATTGTAATCTCAGATTGTTTACAATATGGTTATTCCACTTTTAAAACTGATTTTCTTTTATTCACCATTTTTGCTTGTCTCCCTTGGGTTTTTGTCCACTATTTGGTCTCTTCATTATAAGGAAAAGATACTTTGCTGGGATGATTCCAGCTGTAGCTGTAGTTTTGATGCTATTTGCAGTCAATCTCATCCTTGTGTTGATTTGTTGAGAATTCATTTTTTAGAAACAAGCTACTAATTTTACAAGTCCAAGTAAAAGTCAGTTCAGGAGGATCAAGTGCTTTTTGCATGTTCAGCTTTTAATTTCAAAGTCAGTCAAATTTTTATAAAGTCTGTGTGTATCCGTGTGGGCAAGTTTGAACATGACAGTATGTGTTTTTAATTTGGCCTGGTTGTTTTAGACTGTCATTCTTCTTAAGCTCCATGCTATCAGAGCCCAGACAACTTTAGTTTGATTAGTGAAGCCTATTGTCAATATGTTAATGCGTATGATGAGTTAGGGGTTTTTTTAGAGAAGTGTTTTTTTTATTTTGTTTTGGTTTGGTTTTTTGCTGTTGTTCTAGCAGGTTTTTTTTAGTAATACAGGGGATGTTAAGTTTTGTAAGGTAGTCTGAAAGTAGGAACAGTTTATTATTCAAAATGGTCAAACTGCTTTCAAATAGTATTTTTCATTTGGATAACATTATATGAATTTGAAACATTATAATTCTCATTCTGAAATATGCACGTATTTACTTCATTTGGAGTTGGGAAGTGAGGGTACACATATCTAGATTAAAATTGCTCTGGACTTAAATTAATGGCATGGCTGCACTTTATGAGGCTCTCCTCTAAAAACCGATGAGTAAGGGGATTACCTGCCCCTTTTTATAAACTGGACAACGTCTGTGTACAATGACATCTTCTCTGCCTACTTCATTCATTTTTAAATACCTCTGCTCCAAGTCACCCTCAAGAGAAGAACATCTGGGAATAAAGTGGGATTTCCCCTCCCCATGGGCACTAGCACCTGATACTTTATCACAGATGAGGTTCTCAGGCCTTGGTAATGCAACCTCTGTTGTTACTATGATGATGGAGGAGGAAAAAATATGTTTTCGTCAAAATTATATGAGAAGAAACAGAGTTAAGATTCATATGTAGCAATTCTCTGTTCTTTATTCTGTGCTCAATAAAACACCTTGAGCATAAAATAGCTTGTTACCTGAAAGGATACAGTAACAATAGGCATGAAATAAGAACAGTAAGTAGAAAAAAACTACTTTCTAATTTGTAGTCTGATTTCAGAGAATCACAGAATCACACAGAATGTGTAGGTTGGAGGAGACCTCCAAGATCATCAAGTCCAACCCAGCCCTAACACCTCAACTAAACCATGGCACCAAGTGCCACATCCAGCCTTTTGTTAAACACATCCAGGGATGGTGACTCCACCACCTCCTCAGGCAGACCATGCCAGTACTTTATTATTCTTTCAGTGAAAAACTTTTTCCTAATATCCAGCCTATATTCCCCTTGGTGCAGCTTGAGGCTGTGTCCTCTCGTTCTGTCAGTTGCTGCCTGCAGAAAGAGACCAAGCCCCGCCTGAGCAGAGCCACCTCTCAGGGAGTTGTAGAGGGTGATGAGGTCACCTCTGATTCTCCTCTCCAGGCTAAACACCCCCAGCTCCCTCAGCCATTCCTCACAGGATTTGTGCTCCAAGCCCCTCTCCAGCCTCATTGCCTTCTCTGGGTGTGCTCAAGCATCTCAAGGTCCTTCCCAAACTGAGGGGCCCAGAGCTGGACACAGCACTCAAGGTGTGCCCTCACCAGTGCCCAGTACAGGGGAAGAATGACCTCCCTGCTCCTGCTGGACACAACATTCCCGATCCAGGCCCTCTAGGCCAGACACCAGGGCTCACTGCTGGCTCATGTTCAGCTGCTGTCACCAGTACCCCCAGGTCAGTCTAACTGCTGTAGCGTTTTCTGCAGTCATAACTTCATATTGTCTTTCTCCTCCCAGGAAAAAACTCTTATATGTTTATGGAAACTTGTGTGCAGCTTTGGTCACTGCAATATAAAAAACAAAAAAAATGAAGTCATTAGAGGGTGTCCAAAGGAGGACAATGAAGATGCTAAAGGACCTTGAGGGGGAGCTGTGCGAGGAGTGGCTGAGGTCACTTGGTCTGTTCAGCTTGGAGGAGACTGAGAGGAGACCTCACTGCAGTTACACCTTCCTTGTGAGGGGAGGAGGACTGTCAGGTACTGCCCTCTCTTCTTTGTGATGATCAGCGACAGGAGACAAGGGAATGGCTTGGAGTTGTGTTAGTTGTGGTTTAGGTTGGATGTCAGTAAAAGGCTCTTCCTTCAGAGGGTGGCTGGGCACTGGAACAGACTCCCCAGAGAACAGGTCACAGCACCAAGCCTGACAGAGTTCAAGAAGTGTTTGGGAAATGCTCTCAGGCACACAGTGTTACTCCTGGGGATGTCATGTACAGGGGCAGGAGCTGGACTCAATCCTTGTTGGTCGCTTCCCTCTTGATATATTTGATATATTTTTTCGAAACTAAGTAGTTATACATTTATAATTACGTATGAAATTGAAAAGATGTCAGGACAGGAAATATATTATTTTTTTCTATTCTGCACTCTTCTGCACTCTAGGATGGTCCATATTGTCTGCATTTTCAGCTAATCTAAACTGCCTGCAGTAGAAATATTCTTATTTATATCCTCTGAAGGAAAATGCTATCAGGACTGTCATTCATGTTCTTTCAGCAGCTATATTAGGATGAATCTAACTGTTCTGAGTTAGTCCAAAAAGGAACAGAATTAAAATTGCTAAGGTGTGAGTAACCCATATTCATTTTCCTCTTATGTTGATTTGGAGAGATAAGAGGTGGAGAGAATTATCTGAGTCAGCAAAACTATTTATAGTCAGACTGCTTTAAACTAGTTATATCAAGGCTGTTGGCCAGATGTCAGTCTGTTGATTGACACATCTAGGCAATTACAGCTAAGCAAAATTTCTGCTTAATATAGACCTCAGCTCTGAGGTCTCTGTTGAAAAAAGAAAGAATATTTATACAGCTTTAGGTTTTGTTCTAAATTAGAATAAAAAGCAAACTTTGTAACCTCAGAAATGATTGTTGAATGCCATCATTATTCCCTGTTAGTCCTTGCTAATGGCATTGCTAGTAATATCTCCTCAAAACCAGTCTAATGGAACACACAGGTAGGATGTTGATAATCCTTTTAACCAGTAGTTGAACCCTTTGCTGTGAAAAGAATTGAAACATGGCTTTTTCTAAACTGTCTTTAGAGACAAGTTTTACCAGAAAACCTATGAGTGGCAGAATTATTGTTAGTATAATTGCTGTGTGTGTACTTTGGGAGGGACAATAGAAATGTTAGTCCTGCTGATACACACTGCTGAAACAGCTGTTCTCATAACCAGCTGCTGGAGGGCATTGTCTTTAACCTGCTTTACTCTCAAGCCAGGTGCACCTTAATCCATCAATTTACTTGTGGTTTTTAACAGTGTGAGAAGATTTGTATTGACAACAAAGTAATTATTTAGTGGTTTTAAATTTTAGTAGTTGTTACAATCTCAAAGTACGTGTTGGTCCACGTCAAGCTCTGGTTCAATTCAGCAGTATGTATTTCTGACAGCACTTGTGGAGACAGAATCACAACGTATCCTCGAAATAGCTTCTCTTCAAGTCTTTACTGATCTCTTAGATGATGTAAATTGGTAATTAACAGGAATATCTCCATCTAAGTGCATTACTATGACTATGACAGTTGCAACAGAAGTTTGCAAAAATAGTTTGCAACATAAATAGCTGATTTTACTTCCCATCACAGTGGCCAGCCAGCACATAGTTTAAATAGATTACTGAATTCTGGGATCATATTAAAGGAGGAAAGAAAGATGCAGTGGATTCCTTCTGAATAGTTTAAACTGGGCTAGGATGAGGTGTTAGCAGAATCTGTAAATTAAAGTTCAGTAGGAAATTGTAACAACTTGCTGCTTCAAATAACCTTCTTTTAACTGCATTTTTTGGCACACTCATTTTGTAGCTTATTTTTACTTGCTCCATTTTAGAATGTGCTGGATATTACATCTAATGGAAGTTTATTTGTTGCCCTCCTCCAAAATCCTTGTTTAATGATGTTCTTTCAATTACATTTAAATTATTCTGGTAAAAACATTCTCAAAAATAGTTTAGCTGAAGAGTATTATGAAAAAGCTTTGGATGCAATTTATTGTGTTGTCCACAATACCACATGAGGAAAAGATCTTAGAAATTAGTTTGAGTTTTATTTTATTTAAAAGAGAAAATATTAGACCAGATGCCAAAAGAAGCAGTTTCCACTGCAGAACACTGTGGAAGTCTGACTGTAGGATGAGATCTTGGCTGTGGCAAGTGTGAGCATCTTCTACCCATCTTCAGTGCAGCTCCTTCGCGCAAACAGGGCCCTTACCTCTCATGCTTTGCTGCAAGATCTTAGTGTCTTTTCATGAAGAGCTAAAGCTTTTTGTCAGTAAGGGACCTGCATGCACAAAAGGCTTTTATCCTTCCTGAATGTATTGCTGTCTTGTTGCTGAAATGTACTCCTATGCCTGTACTGGTGAGCAGGGGACGTAGCTGATTTTATTTAAGTCATAATAACATTATGCATAGGAGAAATTGATCTTCTCCTCTTTTGGTCCTCAGGTAATGTTTTGTGGCTATGATCCACACAAAATTTAGAAGAAATTAAGCAAAATTTCAGTCACTGTTCTCTCAAAAAATTTCCATAGAACTGTAATTGTTTGCAATGGCATACCACGTTCTGATAAAGCCATGAATTTCAAAAGTTCTACTGTTGCTCTCATGGACTTGACTTAGCTTCATTTTCTGCTACTATTATGGATGCTTTTTCAGTTCCATGAGGTCCATTACTCTCAATTTCCATAACCCTAATTCAAATACAAAATTGCCAGCACTAACGTAAGTTTTGGCTTTCCAGTATTAATGCTACGATTAACTCCACAGAAATCCATCTATAGCACATCAAGGACTAAGCAGATTCAATTTTCTGGTGAAAGATGGAACTTTTTAGGTGCAGTGGAGGTAGATGAACATAGCATTTTTTTGTTCCATTTTGTAATGACACGTTAGTTACATTTTTCTTAACCTTGAGTCAGGAAATGTACATGTTCATATGATAGAGTGTCACTTGAAAGGTCTTTTAAAATATGAGAAGCAGCTGTCAGTGAAGAATGTGACTATGCCATTAACAATGAAGAAATGATAGAGGCTTTTT
>VZUA01011391.1:0-10148 GCA_013401035.1 Horornis vulcanius | reverse complement strand
AAGTGTTAATTCAAATTTCATGAAAATAATTAACAGAGACAGCATCAAAGCACAGTCTCTTCCCAAGTTAGTGGTATTATACAAAAGTTAAAGCTCTAGAAAAGCAGAGAAAGCATTTTGCTGATCAACCATCTTCACTGGGGAGAAATGAATACAAAGCAGGCACTAGAACCAGGAATGATGGCTGCTATTTTCTTTCCATTTGGAAGCAAGTTCTGTGTTTGTATCTCCAAGCTTTATTTGTGATCAGTGAGGCTTCAGCCTGGATTGAAGCCACAGGGGTCACAGATTGCTCATCAGTGGATCTTGTCATGGTGTCCTTTGGGTGCATTACATAAAGGTCACTGTTTTTGTTACTTCCCCCCCTCTTTCTCCATTTTATAACTTGTTTTCTCTCCACTGATGCTCTACTGAGGACCAGCTAAAGAAACAAAAACATATTTAAATCTTCCATGTGAAGCTGGGTATACACAGAGTACTCAACATTTATATAGTGTCTGTCCTTAAAGTGTCAATGTTTGCCAAGCAATTCTATTTATTGGCATCTCAGCCCTCTGAATTCAACTGAAAGGACTCAAAGGCTTTCAGTGATTTCAGTGTATTTGTGATTGTGTCATTATTCCCCTGCAGTGAGAAAGGAAAAAAAACAAATCACTGTGGTGTCTAAAATGCTGTGTGCATCTTTTTGCAAATGCAGTAATCTCACAGGCGCCTGCTTTTTCCAATGTGATGCTGCCTCAGTCAATTCTTTGTGCCAGAGAGGGAAAGCTGTGATAGGTTCCCAAATTCCAGTAGTCAGTATAATAACCTGTTCTCTCTGCCCTCCCTGTCCCTAAAAAATGCAGAGTTTGAGAGGGTTTTTTAAACATTCCTTAGAATGAAAAGAATGACTCTCAACTCTCATGAAAAAACACATATATTTCTCTCATCATGATTCTCAACAGCACTTGAATTTTTACTATGAAATAGTTGCAATAAATTGTATAAGATCAATCTTGTGAAGTAATAACATTTCAGGAGAGGGAAAGATCTTAATTCGAAATGACAGACTTGAAGATCCTTGCCTGGACACAAAGAGAAGATTACTCCTGAGAAGTCATTCCAGAAAAAAAAGCAGAGACTGAATTAATTGAATAAGTTATGAGTGTTAAATTATTAATTCAGCTCTGAGTCAGCTTTGAACTACTTATTAGCAATTAATTGATACAGATATTTTATAAAATGTATGAGTCATTTTAATAAATACTTCAGAGCGTTTTTTTTACTGGATGTTAAACGATGGGTACGTGAAAATATATGTTCAGTCCTAATCTGCATCACTATAATATATGGGAAATCAGATTAACAGCCCTCTTGGGAAAAGGGAGACTCAGTGGGAAAAGAACATAGCTGGAGAGGCACTTCCTGTGCTGATTTTTGGAGAAGACCAACAACCACCTCTTTCAGTACACAAGAAATTTGATCTTCTTGTGTGTTTTTGGTTGTGACCATCCAGCAAAGCAGGGTTCTGGCTGTTCAACCATCTGGGATCCATGCTGTGAATTAAGCAGAAGGAGACTGCTATAAATATTAAACACAAAAGGCTGCTGTAACAGGAGGAGGAACTTTCCATGTGCAGTGGGGGAAAACCAGCAGAGGAGGACACTGACCCTCCACAGCAAAGCTGCCCCATCCTTTCTGGCTCCAAAAAGCCACAGCCATGAAGGGAAAGAGTTGAAGAACAGCAAATTTTTGCATCTTGATCTTTTGCACTGACTGTCAGAGTCCTTTCAGATCTCTCATATTTACAGGACAGTGCAATCTGTGATTTAAACTTTATTTCATGAGCTCATTATTGAACAAAGATGNAGGGAAGAGTTGAAGAACAGCAAATTTTTGCATCTTGATCTTTTGCACTGACTGTCAGAGTCCTTTCAGATCTCTCATATTTACAGGACAGTGCAAT
Organism: Horornis vulcanius; assembly: GCA_013401035.1. Taxonomy (NCBI): domain Eukaryota; kingdom Metazoa; phylum Chordata; class Aves; order Passeriformes; family Scotocercidae; genus Horornis; species Horornis vulcanius. Next base: position 8,203 of record VZUA01011391.1, on the reverse strand, counting down.
CTGTGATTTAAACTTTATTTCATGAGCTCATTATTGAACAAAGATGACAAACAAGGGCTCAGTCGCCTTTTGGTGACTTGTTTGTTGCATTTATTCCCTCAGCCACCATTCAAGTCATATGATTTCCTAACTTATAACCCTGACTCTTAATATTATCACCTATGAACAAAGAAAATAATTAGTTCCCTCTTCAGGGGTGAGAGTGCCCATCCTTCCTGCTCCATCACAGTGTGAGCATCCCCTGTATCCCACCAGGAAACACAAAAGCATCAGCAGTCCAGCTGCTCTTGGATCTGCTTCAAGGACTTTTAGGATAAGCTGAAGTTTTATACCTTCCAGCTTGGAGGTTTGGACTTTGCCATTTCCAGAAGTTAGTGGGTTCTGTGGAAAATGCCAGACAAAAGGTAGCAGCTGCAATTTCCAGGTGATGGTGACTGCAGAGTGGCCCTTTCCAGCCACCTGTCCTGCCTGGCCTTGATGGGATGGTGCTGCTCCCAACTTACATCAGCCTTTAGCATGGGCTGGGCTGGCCACAACCTGAGCAGGAGTCAAGGGAACTCTCCTGCCTGACCCTCACATCCTTCTCCAGGGCAGCTGTTCCTCAGCACAAGATCCTGTTGGGGGATTTTCCCAGAGTGTTCTGCAGGTGTTCCAGGTCAGCATTCAGGGGAAGAGGTGTCTGGCCACCCACAAAATCTTGTGAAAATCCCATTCTTTTCTGTAATATGCTTTTGAGCTTGTTCTCACTCCAGGAGAGCAGCAACCTCACTCATGTTCTTTGATGACAAAGAATGTAATTATTCTGATCTTTTCCACATGCTCCTTTTCTTTTCAATACTAAATTTAAAGTCTGATTCATCCTTGAGGAAAAATATTGTCCTGTTCTGTAGGGTTCTCTCCCTAACCTATCTTTCTCTCCTGAGCAGTTTTCACAGGGTTAATAGTAATACTTGCACATCAAGTGAAGAGTATGTTTTTAAGCCATGCAAAAATACTTCATAAATTATTTTTTTAATGTTGAATAAGAATCCAGTTGAAATTGTACTTTACCATCCATAAAAATGCACCAAGATGGTTGTTGAAACACTCACACCCTTGTGCACAGGTACATGGACTCACTGGAGACAGATGCATCTGTTTGAAAACTGCCTCTGATTTTCTGGGTCAGGCTTGCACTTAGATAATACTTTTGTGCTCTGTTACTTGCTTTACAGCAAAGTGCAAAGGTGTTGCTGTCTTTTTAGAGCTGGAGAATTTTGGACACAGGCAGATGAGAGTTCCTCAGCAGCTGATGTTCCTGCGAGTGGGGAACCCATATCCCACTGACCTCCAGTAAAGTTCACTAAATTCTGAAAGCAGATTCTTGCTTAGGTGAATATCACCTTGTTAATATTGCCAAAACATCTTCATTCAAATCATCCCCAAGCCTGTTGGTGGGCAGGGGAGCACTAAAGTCTGCCCCCAACATTTTGGGTTATACTGAGATCTTGATTTGTACCTGGAAAGAGGAATGAACCAGACAGCACTGAAACACAGATTTGCAGAGAGGCACATGACTTCTCATGCAGATTTCTCTTCATCCCTTCTCCAGTGACTGCACTGGAGCCTCTCTAAAAATTTTTGCACCCTTTGATGGCCAAATAAGCCATCAAATTTGTTTCACTGATGTTTCTTTCAGTGGTACAGATCCATACCTTCCGTGCTATTTGATGTAACCTGAAAGGGCCAATGAAGGTCTTCTGTGGAGAAGTTACTAGAAGTAATACAAGACACAAAGCAGGAGCAGACATGCACAGTTTAGTGGATGAGGACTTCAGGTGAGCCAGGAGATGTGATTTTATCCCTACAGAGATCATTCCTTGGGGAAGCTACATTAGCTTCTGTGTCTAAGTTGCCTGTCTGCCTTTGCTTCGCGTGCTAGCAAAAAGGGAAAAAAAGTTTGCTACAAGTCTCATATTGTGGATTTCAGAACTGCCTAGTACAATGTTGGTGGGGCCTCTAGGGATAAATGTAACAGGAATCATAACAACAATGGTTATCTTCAGAGCAATAATGCACTGAAAGCCTCTTATCTTTTAAATCCTGCTTGCTATGGTGTAACCAAGCACAACACAAACACTGTAACAGCTTTCTACGACATTATAATGAGTATTTTTATTCCATCAGAGAAATAAGTAATAAAATATAAGCAGTATGTAACACCAGGTAGAATAATATGTTTTAGAGAGGGCAGTTCAATGGACTCATGACACATCTCAGTCAACCATTGTGGGAATTAGGTAGGAAAGGGAGGCAGGAATGTACTTGGATAATGTCAGGTGACTCACTCTGTTCTGAAAAGTGTGAGCTCTTGTCGTGTGTTTGTATCTACAGGAGACCAGAGAAGTTCCCACTCCTCTCAGAAGAAGGTTGTCTTTGTCAATGATGTTTGTGAATGGTAGTTTGGAATTCCTGGTCAAAAGTTTGGATCAGGATAATTTCTTCACTTGCCCACAAAAATAGCAGCAGCAATGACAACATTTTCTCAACACCTTAGTAATTTCTTGACTGACTTGAGTAAAGACAAGGCAGAGTCATGGCACAATCTACAGCTTTCTATTATTTCTATTTACTTGCATATGTTAATTCTTCAGTAACTGATTTATGTAATGGCTTTATCTGCATATCACCTTTTAACAAGAGTTACTGATTTTTAAATAATTTTTATCATCTGAATGGCTTCAGTTTGAAAGAGAGTAGGGTTAGGTTAGCTGTTAGGAGGAAACTCTTCCCTGTGAGGGTGCTGAGGCCCTGGCACAGGTTGCCCAGAGCAGCTGTGGCTGCCCCTGGATCCCTGGCAGTGTCCAAGGCCAGGCTGGATGGGGCTTGGAGCAACCTGAGATAGTGGAAGGTGTCCCTGCCTGTGGAGGGTGTGGAATGAGATGATCTCTCAGGTCTCTTCCAACCCATTTATGATTTTATGAATGTTTGTGCACACGTATCCTGCCAATCTGACAATTGGAAATGTAATTTTCATATCATGAAAACACTGTTTTCAGTCTGAATTCTGGCATTACAGGTTTCAGATCCATAACTGTTGTTTTCATTTTTGAATGCCTGTGGGCAGCTGAAAGCAAAACTGATCAGGCAGGGCATGGTGAAAAACAAAGAAGTTTAAAAAAGAGTGTGAGTAGTAGCAAATGCTCATGCAAGGAGCTGTGCACCTGAGCAGTGCAGTTAATGATCCTCCTGGCCCATGATTGTTGTCTCCCCCAGCCTGGCATGTTGCATTCATCCTGGGGCTAGCTCTTTGTAACTGCCTGAAACTGAACTGGAGTAAAAGTGAATCAAATCTTGCAGTTGTTTGGTTTTTTTTTTTTTCCTCCCAAGGGATGCTTCCAGGGCTGCAAATCCTAAAGCATCACCCGCCCAAAGCATGTTTGCTGTGGATGGTGGCTCAGGGAAGCTCTGCCTTGCATTAATTGTGCTGACTGCTGTTCTCTCAGACTCCTCCTGGGCAGATTTTGGAACACAGTGGGCTCAGGTAGTGCTCCAGGAGTAGCCATAGCAACGTGGTGTTCGACAGCACCTGCACATCCACCTGGAGAGATGGATAAATACAGACTGCATTTTAAACCTGCTCTCAAAGCTGCTGCTACTTCCATTTGTACACTGGACCCTGAAGGTACTCCAGCACTTCCTGATGGGAAGTACCATAGGAATTAGAAAGAAAAAAAACAAATTAATGTGTTCTATAATTTCTAAATACCTTCCCCCACTCAGGCCTGCCAGGTGTCTCTCTCTCCTTTGTGTGAAGTCCTCAGCTTAGCAAAGCTCCTGTGCTGGAAGAATTTCGCAGGTCTAAATGATGGCATGTGGAAATGGGACAAAATGTGGGGATGCTACAGACTCTCTTTGAACATACCAGAACCAATGGAAAGCTTAAAATCCCTGATTTTCAGGCCAAATTCTGTAGCAGGAGCCTTGAACAGGGCTGATCTCCAGTGGGTGCAGGGGTTCTCATCCATCTCCATTAGCTGGGAGCTCAGGCAAAGGCCCTGCCTGAGAATGGGACACATGTTAGCTAAGATAAGGTGCCCCTAAATTATCTCAGAATGACCAGAATTCAAATTAATACATTGCTTTTGACCTCTTGTTGGATTCATGGAGCTGGTTAGGCTGTGCTGTTTCTAAAACCACCTTCACAGTGAGCCCTACCATTGTTGAAAGTTATAATTAAGCAGACAAGAACAGCTCTTTTCTTCCAATGCTTGTTATCACAGAAGATGCTAAAGTTTCTGCTTCTGAAGACTTGCTCTCCCAAATCGCTCTTTCTTGGTAGTAAGACCACATATGCCCTCTGCTGTCCCTTCAAATTGTGTGTAGCCCTATTAGCAGAACATTATTGGTATTGTTACTGATATCCATTTAATGCCTCAGTGAAAACTGAGAAATATTCTGAGTACTGCAGGAAGGGTTTCAGGGAGTGCCATCTCTGAGAGTGCAGGTGGAGTCTCTGGGCTTACACCAGGTGCAGGATAACATGAGGCAATCTCTTGGGAAAGCCCCACAGAAATTCTGCTTTCCACATTTTGAGTTTTTCTGCTTTCTAAGCACTTAGTCTCTGCGATGTGCTCCCTAGTTCTCCAGAGTCATCTGGAATAAGGTCAGATCTGCAGAATTCTACGCCTTTAAAAGTAGATCTGGAACAAAACTGTAGGTAAATCTCTAAATATAGAGATTGGTACATTTTTTCAGTAAGCAAGTTGCTTGCTGTTTTTACATGCTGGATTTCCTTGATTTGTCAGAAATGGTTAGTGTTAAGAAACTAATTTCTTGGCAGCAAACAAACCTTTAACAACCTTGGGTAGATTTTATATGGTGCTTAATTTGCACTAGCAGCACATAATGCAAACAAAGTGTTGACTAGAATGCACTTTCCCAAATTGATTTCCATCTTCTTGACAACAGATACTCTTCTTCACAAAGATAAGTTTCCCAGCACTATTCAGTTTGCTCCCTGCTGTTTGTGGAAATTGTTATTATTGCAAATAATATGGTATCATTTTAATGTTTAATGGCAGCAGAGTCACTCCTTGATACCCTGCTTTTAAATTTATGTATTAAATCTCGTTGGCTCCTAATAACTCTCATTTTGGATAGCACGTGGAGAATGCAGGGGAGATGGTTGGGGTTCTAACAGAACCTTATTTTGGTAAATGGGAGAGGTCTGCAGTTTTCCATGGATGGTTGGTAGTTAGGCACAGAACTGGGCAGGTAAATTTTGTTTGAAACACTGTGATTTCTTATACAGACCAATTTGTGCTCTCTGCCCATGCTCTTGAACAGACCCTAAGTTAGTTGCTGTCTCCCAGGTTTTGTAGCATCATGGGACCACACGTGGTGCTTTCATGCAGATTATTTCCACTAATCCTCTAATTCAAGTGCCTCCTAAAATACTGTGCCTATCCTGGAAATGCACACTGAATGCTCAGACAAAATTATACATTAGGGTGCAATTAGCAGTGAGCAGAGCACTGAAACCTGGAATATTTTTGACTAAGAGGTCAATTAGTGTGATTGGGAGGCAAAGGATGCAGCCAGCCACAGTGTGGTCAGAGGGAGCAATCAAGTGAATTGAGCAGTCAGCTGATTAGGAAACAACTAGTGAGAGCAAGATGAGTTTTCACCCTGGAAGTGATGAATGTAGATCTGTCTGCAGCATTCAGCCAAACTGAACACTCAGTCAGCATTCAATTAACCTGAGCTGCCCCCCACATACATAGGATTTAAATATATATATATAAGATAGTCTCATTGTGTGTCATGCTCCCAAGAGGTGTCCTACGTGTGTTTAATTATCAGCAAAAATAGTAAATAATAACTCAAATCTACTGAGTAATAGTGATATAACTGTGTATTCAAGCAAAATATTTCAGTGGCAAACTGATGGTTCCTTTATCTTACAACTCACCTGTCCTTAGATTACATTTCTGTTTCAAATCCAAATATCATAAATTTTCCTGTTGTCTAGTAATAAGTCTAAAAGTAGAGTAAGGCAAGGCTTTGAGGTTAATTAAAGTTCACTGGAAATGTACTTTTTATTATCAGACCTATGCCTCTGTAATTAACATTTGAAATGCAGGGTTAATTATTATTGTCCCTTTTGTTAGTTTGCACTGTAGAACAAAGACATCAAAAGCTCCAGGTTTGATTTTGAGGGCAACTTTTAATAGCAGGGAAAGTTCCCTGACCCCAGAATACCTCTGTGGAGTCCCCAGTCTGGGTTTGGAGAAGGAAGGAAAAGAATTTGGCCCAGTGGCAGCACCACTCACCTGGGCCTGTGCAGATCTGCTGGCTTTAGCTGGCAGAAGGAGCATCAGGGAAACCTCTGGAGAAGGAAAAACCATTCTCAGGCTGGCTCTTCTAAAGGCTACTCCAGTTAACTTCACTTGGTTTATCTCCATGACTCAGAAAAACGTATGAACTATAGTCAGTATTTTTGACTTTTTTTTGTTTGAATGAGGTCATAAATGGCATTGTGCCAATCTGAGCAAAGGCAATGCTTTCTTTACATTAGCCAGCTCATCTTTCCTCAAAGTGGAACTCATGNTTTTTTTGGTCTTTATTTATATGTGAGGTAACCTTTGTTTAGTTTTTGGGATATGTCTTTTAACCCAGACTAGTTCTGTTTATAAGTGTATTGTTGCACTGTCAGGTTTCACATGGCAAAATTTCCTCTATTAGTTCCTCAAGCCAAACTGAAGTTATATTATTTTAACATTGAGATAGTTGTTCTTTCTTCAAAATATTTATATTGCAAAACCCATGCTCCCAAATTTAGTGTAGTGTAGGAGCCACAAGTTCCCTTCTTACATGCACTGATTTGGCAGCAGGCAAACCACAGAGATGTCTTTAGCCCTACTCATTTATTCTGGGGAAGGATGAGATCTCCAGGGGCTGTACAAACCAGTCTGATTTAAGATTTGTTTTTTAGAAATGTTTCAGCTGCCGTGTTCTGTGTGTACATAATTTATAGGGCGTCTCCTAATCTTTGAAGCCATAGCTTATGGTTACTGATTGCACAAATCATCCAGGATGCAGCTATAATCAAATTCTGGATGTTTTTGTCATGGTAGAAGAAAAATGATGGCCCTGGAAGTGTGATGCTCAGCAGTGGGGCACTGACCTATTGTACTCGAGCTAAGAAGAAGCTCAATTTGCTTGCAGATTACAAAATATTGCCTCCTGTACAGGGCCTGATGAAGGTCAAAACACTCAGTGAGCAAGTTGCTCCCACATGTCAAACAATACCTGGGGCTAATGGTTGCTGTGGCTTCCAGTGTCCTTTCCATGGCAAAGCTGGGTGTTTTTGCACTGGCACCCATTGCCCACTGTCCCAGCTGACCCTGAGATGTCTTGACCTTTCCTGAGGAAAGACAGACAGCTTCCCACCCTGCAGTGTGCTAGGAGGCTTCTATGCTGCCTGTGGTTGGTCTCCATGCTCTTAAGAGTCATTTCCAGCCTAATGGATCCTAAATTCTCTGTGCTCTCTCCGCTCAGGAAAGCAGAACAGCCATTCCCAGGAGCCCCAGGAAGTTCTTTCCCCAGTGCAATTGCATGTGCCTGGATTCACCTTGCTACCCACTCCGGACAGCTGTGACAACCTTCTTCACTCAGTGCATGGGAGATACCTGCACATTTCCACAGAAGGTTTGTCCAGCTGTTCAGAGCCACACACCAGGGACATTTGGATGTGCATTTGGGATGCTGTACCTGGCTCACACCGCCCCACGGGGAGCACCTTCCAGCACAGTGACATAACTGGTTTGTGTGCAGAAATATCAGCTCTCCCAGCTCTTTCCTGGATGAGAGTTCAGAGGTCACTTTTGTTGGTGGGATTTGGGGCTGCTGCTTTTCTGTTTTGCCTTTAAAGTGCAGATCACTGCACAGTTATTTCAGGAATTCCTTTTCTTTGTGTGTGTACATAAGACAGAAATGCCAACCTGGGACAATCAAGTTAGAGTCAAAATTTTAGCACCATTTCTCTTCTTTGCACTCTTTAGCTACTGCCACTATTGATAATAAATGATTTTTCCATTACTTACATGGCAAATGGAGACACACTTATCTGAGAAACTAATGGCAAATGGCTGAATTTTAATATTTAATAGGTATTGGACCACTTTTGTCCCCATTCTGTACTACCCCCACCACCCATTTG
>VZUA01011379.1:1451-32126 GCA_013401035.1 Horornis vulcanius | reverse complement strand
TTTTTTGGCAATAATTATTTATAGAAAACCAAGCTTCTCGATAAAATACTCTAGCTTTTGAGGTGATATAATATTTTAAAATTAAGAAAAGAAAGAAATTCCCTTCATTGGAAAGTTCTCAGAAGCAGGGAATGAAAGGAACTTCCTGATCTATTCCTTATGGAAGATTTTCCCCTACTCCATATCTGAACAGATGTTTTAAATTAAATGATGACTTTGAAAGTGCAGTAATTTCTGCTGGGAGTTCAGTAGTTCCTGGGTTTGCTGTCAAGAAGAGCTGTCTACTCTCCCTGTAGCTTCTCTAATTGTGCTCTAAGTTTGCAAAACCTGTCAGTCTCAGATTTTTCTGCTGCATTGGGTGATTCCCCATTTTATCAGGGTGGCAGGGGCTGCACTGTGGAGCTTTTGGGAGTTTTTTTTTCTACTTTTGCTGTCCCCACTGCAAGTTTAGCTGGCATCTTCATGAAATTGTACTGCCAGACTCATCTTTTTTTTATTCAATCTTTTCTCATCTCAGTAGCTCAGTGAGTTGTTTCAGCTTTAGGATATCTGAAATCTTTATGACAATTCTTTTGTTAAACGCGGCCTGGGTTAAGAAAGGGTGAAATGATTTGGGACAATTCTTTGTTTCCATAGCACCAAGTTGGGTTTGTAGGGGATTCACCAGGAGGAAAGGTGTGCTGGTCAGAGGTGAGATGATATCTGGTTGGACAGATACTCTTTAATTGCTTTTTTGAAGGTATAAATGTAGATCATTCTCAAGGGAAATTATCTGTATAGAGGATATCTATTGTGCCTTGAAGGTTTTGTCATTTTAGAGATGTTTGTAATTGAGAGCAGATAAACTGAAGTCTACCTTTTGTATCTAAAACAAAAGAAGTAGAAATCATCTCCCTGAGTACAATTACTGATGAAATTATAACAAATATTAACGACATTATAATGCCCCCTTGCTCAAGTTCTTACACTGGCTCAGAGCCTTTGCCCTCCAGCTCTCCCTGGCACAGAATTTCTCATTCCCATGTGTTCCAGGGGAATAACTGAGGATTTGGAACTTATCTTGGGCAGCTGTTTCTGCATGGATCTTCCTTGGTGCCCCCTGTTGCTGCTGGATGTCCCTGCTGTCCTCCTGCCCTTGTGAAGAGCAGGGGCCAGGTCAACCTGCTTTTACTCTCATGGAAGCTAAAGCCACTGTGTTTCTTTTAAAAAGGGGTTTAAATTGCTGGTCTGATCAGCAAGGAACTGGAAGAGAGTCATTTCTGCCAAGGGTGGCTCCTGAAAGATGCAGCAGACAGAAAGAGATTCAGGTTTGGGTTTTAATCCTCTGCACCAAGAGAGAACCCCAAGACTTGAGTGCTGTGATAAAATCCCATGCAGGTCATAAATGTGCACCAATCCATTTTAAAAGAGCTTAAATATCTCTGAGGGGTTTTTTTTTGCTCTGAGCAGTGTTAACAATCCGCTGTGCTGCCTCAGCCCCAGAGGCAGAAGAAATCCTGGCAATAAAAAGGCTTCCTCCAGCAACACCTTCACCACTGGCACTGCTTAAGGGGCTGTGAGCTCACATGAAAGCAGCTGCCTCTCATCATCACAGAGGACACATCTCCCAGGCAGTTTTAGCACATAGAAACCACAAAATAAGAAAAAATGAAGGCAAATCAGGGCTGAAGCATGACATTTCCACCTCCACGTACAGGAAATAAGAATGGTTCAGTAGTGCTGGCACGAAAGGGACTGAGCTCAGCTCTATGGTCTTGGGAAAGCAATAAACACCCATCTCTGAGCAGGGCTGGAGGTCACCTCGCTCTTCCTGCACACCCACTGTGGTTCCCTTGATCCTGTCTCCTGCCATCCCACGGAGGAGCTGGAATAACAAAGATGTCCTGCAGTGGATGGGGTTGCTGAGGCACGGGACTGGGTTTGTCCATAGCACAGCAAAAAGAGCCACTCCGTGCTCCAAAAAGCTCCTTAAACTCCCAAAGAATATTCCAGAATAAAGGAATAGAGGTGGTCTGCTAGATGGGCTCCAAGCACAGTCAGGGCAATGGAAGGGGAAGGTTTTCATGGACACTTTTGTTTTTCTACACCTGGAAGAGGGAAGGTTGCCTGCAGAACATGGGCAGAATTTTGCTTGCAACTTGAAATTTTCACATTTCATAGAATCATAGAATGATTTGGGTTGTAAGGGGCCTTAAAGGTCATCTAGCTTCAACCATCATATTGCCCAGATATTTCATAGATCATGTCTCATAGATGAATAAATAAAGAGCAGGTATAGAGCTGGGGCTTTGTTGTGGCATTCGAGTTACCAGGGTCCCAAAGAGCTCAGATTTCAGCCTGAAATTTCCTTGCTAAAAGGAAATATTCAGTGCAAGCTATGGTAATACTGGCATGGGTTATGTGCACCTTTCAGATGGGACCTCAGCTCCTGCCTTTCCAACTCTCCTTCTCTTTGCTGTCTCTGGAAGAAGCTTGTGAGCAAATCTGGTCTTATGTTTTTCTTCCTGGAAGACAGAAGCCCTGGAGAAATGTTTTCCTCTGCTCCTCAAGGGGCTGTGGTAGAGAACATGGATTGTGGTGCGTCCTGTGGCTGGGAGTGTCAGAAGGGGGCACCTCTCTGGAGACAGAAATCACAAAATCCCAGGTTTCCTCCTGCTGAATCCAGAGCTCCTGTGTGGGATGGGATCGTGGGTTTGTTGTTCAGCAGGGCTGGTTAACAGCAGTTCAGATTTCAGGAAAGCCAAGGCTCATTATTGTTTGTTCTCCAAGATGGAATTCAGTGTCTGAGTGTCCTGCCTAACTCCATGGGTAGCTTGTTTCCTGGATGTCTTGAAACAGATGACCTGGAACAGACAGAACTTGGCTTTTTCCTCCTGCAGCTGTGAGGGACAGGAACACTGATCCTCCATTGTTATTCACTGGAATTCACACCCCTCTCTGAATTAGGTCGATTTTTAATTTTGAACAGGTTTATCTTGATGCTGCCATTTCCAAGTGCTGGCCAGGACACTCCCTTCCAGAGATGGAGGAACTTCAGGGGTGGCATTCCATGAGCTGTCAGAGGCTCTGTGTGGCCAAAGACCTGTTGGGATCTGTGGGAATACTCTTGCCTAATGTCCCTTCAAGCAGAGGAGGCACGGCAGTGCCAGTCTCTGTTGGTGTCACTGGGTGCACTTTAATTCCCTGAGCTTCTGAGCAGCACAAATTCCTAATTCAGGCCTTACCCTCAGCACAGCAGGCCCCACGTGCAGCATTTCCCTGCCCAGTCCAGCTTCTGAGCCTGCTGGAAAACCAGATTGTTCTGCAGGTGTTCGGGGCCAGGTTCTACAGCAGGAAGCTCCTGTCAGTAGTGACCTTTCAGGAATGCTGCTTGGAGAAAATCCTGACAAACACCACTGAATGGAGAGGTGTGGGTGTGAACAGCCCTCACTGCTCACTGGAATGGACTGGAGGAACTGGGAGTGGGTTTTGGCTGAATGATTTATCCTCCCTCTCACCACTTCCTCCATCTCTGCCTCTCTTGGACCGTACCTGGTGGCAGGCATGTCAGACACAGTTAGTTTGATGTGGGATTATTTTATGTCTATCCATCTGAAAACAATTGTCATGAAACACCAAAACCTTAGTATTTCCTAGTGTTTATTTAATATTTTCCTCTTGGCTTCTTGTCCTTAAAGCAGCAACTGAAAACAAAAGAAATACCTTGCACTTAGCTTGCACTTTCTCCTCCTGCTGACTCTTCTGTTTTAATTCAAATTCGGGGGCTTTCTCTGGAAAACAAGTATGAATAAAGTACTTAAAGAAACCTCACATGATAGTTTAACTTTTCAGGATCCAGCACTGCTGTAGTTTATTTACTTGCCAAGTAATTACCAGTTTGAAATTGCAGTTCTACTCCCGAGTTTTAGGGCAGTCAAATTAAACAGGAAAGATCATCCTCAAGGTCAGACAGGCCTGGGAGACTTTAATGTCCTTGTTCCTGGTGTGGAGAGGGCACAGACTCATCCAGGTCACTGGGGAGTTTGTCTTTCCTTGCACCAAAGTCTCCAGCCAAGTGTGGGAGGTGTGTGGAGCTCCCTGGTTTTCTGTTTGCTGCCCAGGTGATGTCAGCCAAGTTACTTTTAGCTGGGGCACAACAATTAGTCCTATTTTATCCCTCCTTAAGTGGTTTAATTAAATTTTACAGCTTCAAACCCTACAGTCAACCACCAGGGAAATCTAAATTTCCATCAGTAAATGTTCTTAAACAGCTAAAAAAATACCTGTGCCCTTAAATTTACTTGAAATGTGGCAGTGATGAGGAGATGGAAGTTTTAAATGTAGTCATAGGACAATAAGAGAAGGTTGTGTCATCTACAGACCATCTTGGGCAGGCCTGAGGAGTGGCCTAGAGGAGGGGGGAATACAGAGGTGAGACAATTTGGGAGAAGATCCTGTCTGAGTCTTCACTCAGGCATGAAGCCTTTGCTTTGTATGAAGCATTTATTGAAACAGACTCCAATTCCACACCTCTGCCTTCCCCATGGTGGGTCCTCTGGCCACGACGCTGTGAATCCTGCCTGGTGGGAGATGCAGGTTTACCCTGAATTTCCTGAGGTTATAGACAAATACCCTCAGTGCTCAGACACTGGGAATGTCATGGAATTGGGTTGGAAGGGACCTTAGACCTCATCCTGTTCTCCCCCCTGCCATGGTCAGGGACACCTTCCTCTATCCCAGGTTGCTCCAACCCCAATCCAACCTGGCCTTGAACACTTCCAGGTCTGAGGAAATCTGCAGCTAAAGTCATAAAAGATGTCACGGATCAGGCACGTGAGAGTATCACACTGCTCATGGCTACTGGTTTGACCAGATATGAAATATTGATTTACAGCTCTTTTATGGCTGGCTGATATCTCCTAATGTTGCAAATGTTCACTCTTTAATCAGTGGATTTCCATTCACCTTTTCTGTGGTGATCTGCCCAAAAAGGCCCAGACTAAGAGGAACTTTTTGAACCAAAACTGTTAAGGAGGTACCAAACCTTCACAACAACCTGGATGTGCTCCCTGTTTTAACCAATCCAGCAAAACCATAACCTGTTACCTGATAGATGTGGTGTTTTCTTTCCTCTGTTTTATTCTCTCTTTTAGGAACTCCATGCTGCCTTAGAAGCAGAGAATGGTTATGGGGAGAGGATCCTACTTTCCAGGCTAAATCCTCCCTGACATAAGTTGGCAGTGCATTTTATCAGATCAGCGTGGCAGGCAAAGCACAAAAAGTGACAACAAAGCAGGTAAGAGATCCCCACTGGTTGTGTGCCCAAATATTACAACCAAATACGTCAGCCATGTGTTCTTTTTCAGGGAGGAGGGGGACATCAGGAAGTCTTCTAATCCTTGCTGTGTTGCCAAATGATGGAAATGTGAAAGCTGCCAGAAAGAAAAGGGATCAAAAGTGTAAGTATTCAATTTTTGGGGAGGATAAAGCTAACTATCCCATGGGGAAAAAAAAAAAGAGTAGCTGTCTCTGAAAGGTATTTGAATTTACTTGTTAAAATATTTCTTAAAATACTCTCTCAGTTTATGGTGGTGGTTTCTGAGTTCTTTCAAGGGTCTCCTTTGAAGTTGTGTTGGGATGTCTGACACATTTCACACCAAAGAAGCCCAGGCTGAGAAGCCAGAGAACATAACTCAGGTGGGGTTTTCCTGACCACTCTGAAGATATCTTTTTTTTTTTTTTTTAAAGGTACATTTCTAATCAATCTGGGAAATGATGCAAAAAGATCACAACAACACATACTTACAGGTATGTACTTCAAAGAACACCCCGTGCTGAAGTGTTTTATTTTCACTGCAAACTGCTTTGAAATGGAGCTTTCCTGCTGGGCTGTGTGTGGTTCAGGAGTTCTGCAGAGGGTCTCAGGTGGGACCTCCTGCCTCACAGGGGCTTGGGGTGATGGGCTGGATCTCCCAAGCAGGCAGTTAAAGCATTGAGGGCAGCAGTCACAGATGGAAAATGTCGCTTGATGGTGGGTGAGTTAGCTCAGCGTGTCTCAGTCCCAAGTGGACACCCTTAATCTTCCCCTCCTTGCCTTGCTGCCCAGTTAGAGAGGCCCTGAAAATCCACCTCCATTTCCAGCAGGAGATTCCTGGGGCATCAGAATGTCCCTTCTGCTGATGTTTCTGGGCAAACTTGCCCTCAGGGAAGGTGGGGACAGAGACAGAGATGTCCATCTCTTCATTCCCACTCTTTCCTCCACTTGTCCTGTCTTCTCCAGAGACCTCTGGCTACAAGGAGGGTGTTCCCAAAGCATTTTTAGTCAAGGAGCTCAGCCTGGAGAGTTGGTTGAGAGCTGAGCCAGTGTGGCCATCAACAGAGACAAGGGCTGGCACCAGGGCATGGGACACAGGAGGAATTCTCGGCCCGGGGATGAGGGAGATGTCCCACACCCCAAAGATGACTCCTCTAGCCCTGAATGAGCAGGTGAGGGCTGGGATTCTCCTCAGGGCTCTGCCTCAGGGCATTTCTCCAGTCCTGGACCTGGGAGCCAGCACCCAATTCCCTGCGAGGCTGTGGCTGCAGTCATGCTTCTTCCCTTGGCATTTTCTCTTGGCCAGCAGCTCCCTGATTCCCATGCCAACTATTTTGGAGCCCGGGCCAAGGTGTCCTGCTGTCTCCAGAGGCTGGAAAAGGAGCCTTGGCAGCACTGCCTGCTTTGCACTCAGCATGTCCCAGCTGCCTGGGCTCCTCAGGGGTTTCACCCTGCCTGGTTTGCTGAAGTTACAGGCAAGCTCTTGCTCTCAGCTGACCACAGCAGCTCAGATCACTATTAATTCATGAGTAAATTATCCTTGGCAGCTTTTTCAGCATCACAGAAATCCATACAGACAAGTCTTGCTGTTTTTCTCCCCACTCCTTTATCCTACTTGTTTTAAAGAGTGGTAGAAAAGGCTGGTTTAATTACCTTTCTCTTGCTGATGAATTTCATAAAGCACAATAAGCTAAATAAGAAAAAAAAAAATCCACCCTGAGTCTGAGTGATGTGTTCACAGCATCTAAGAGATCTACAAACCCAAGCAACTGTATGACTAATTTCCCTCATTTCATTAATTATGTCATTTTTCCGTGGAGAGAACGGGATTGACATTTCTGCAGTGAGTTTTCCTAATAGCTTGTATTAATTAAGGAGAGATTCTGGGATAAGGAAGTCAAGCAAAGAGCAAGGCCAGCAGCAGAGGAGGCAGAGGGCGTGCCTTGGGATCACTCAGTGGAGGCAGTAAATCCCTGTGGGTTGTGCAAGGGCACTGGGGAGCACAGCAATTTCCTGGGGCTCTCCACACAGCACGCCATCAGAGGCTGGGGTGAGTGATAAGAAGACAAAGCATGACTTCAGCCAGTGGGCAGGTGGATGCCATTGCTCCAGAAGCTTTGCCAGGCTGGGTGCCCGTGATCTGGCTTCTCTTGAGGGTCTGCATTGGTTCCCAAACTCTTATTAACTGCTCTGGGTTGTGTGCAGCAGTTTGTTATCCTGCTGCCAGAGCAGGAGAGGAGGAAAGAAGGTGATATTTAACCTTCCTGCTTTTCCCACTAGGGAGAGAAAAAGGTCTGGAGAGGGTCAGTGCAGAGGGTCAGGATCCTGTCCTCTGGGCCATGGGAACGCTGTTCTTGCGTTTGTTGGTGCTGCTGAAAGCTCTAAAGCCTGTGAGGACCCTTGCAGGGTATCTGACCCAAGGGCTGCTGTGATATTGAGTTCACTGCTCATGGCAGAGCTGGGGGAAGTCCCTAAATCACTGACCAGTGGCCTCTGGGCTGGTGCACTGGGGAGAAGACCTTGCCCATGCCACCCCTTCCCTACCAGGAGCAGGGTTCACCCTCTGCTCCAGAGATGGAAGGCAGTTCCCACCAGCAACAACCCAACATCTGTCAGGCACTTCAGCTGCAGCTCATAATACTTTTATTTTTCCCTTTGTTCTCTGCCTTTTATCCTTTGATGACTTACCAGGCCACCCAAACCAGATGAGATCCCTGGGACAGCGTCTCAAACAGCGGAACAATATCAGGGCAAAGAAATGCTCCCCCAATTTCTAGGGAAAAGGGCAGTAGCACTTCTCAGAAGGTTTATTTAAACATGGCTGTTTATTTTTGCTGGAGATTGAGTTACCTTCCCTTATAGGAGTAATGTTTTTGGAATCCTCCTTGTTTCGCCTGTAATAAATCACAGTTGTCTGAAGGAAACGAGCAGGGCTCTTTGTCATTTTTCTTTGCTTTCCCTCCATTGGCAAGTGAAGGAAGCGCCCCAAAAAGAATAATTTATTATGAACTTGCTTTTGACACGGTTGGCAAGCCCTTGGCATGCTGGCTACACAAATTACTGCCCTATCTCTGGGCAGGCAGAGCACAAAGGCACAGCTCTTGTTTCTAATTGTAGCTTGGCAGGACCTCTGCTATCAGGCAACCCAGACAACAAAGGGAACAAGAAGAAAGGCTCCCAGCTGGCTCTCAGCGAGGGTGGCAGGGCTGCAGGGAGGGGACCCCAGGTCCTGTTGTGACTCCAAGCCATGTTTTGTCCCAGCAGTTGCCAGCAGCCCCATGGACAGAGCTTTCTGGCTGGTTTTGTGGCTTCTGGCGGCTCACGGGCTCCGCTCCTCCGTGCGGACAGGCAACAATGCAAAGCTGCACCCAGGGCTCCTCAATTCCTTAATTCTCTGTGAGGGGATGGCATTTGGGCTGAGTGACCTCGGGGAACAGCAGACTGATGGTGAGGACTAAGACTTCAAAGAGGTTCTGAAGCGGCTCTGACTCTTCACATCCCCTCATTTTTATTTTTTTCGTTGAGATTTGCAGCTCTGGGCTAAATTGTTTGTGTTTGGCTGATAGAATGGCTGGAACTGGTAACATCCAGCATCTAACAGGCTCTGTCATGATGTTGTTTTACTTGTTTTTCCCCACAAAGTTCTGAAGAGCTTTTACCAAGCACAACAATTTTTTTTGGTGTAACCATGAACATGTACATCCAGAGAAACTGAGGTTGTACAAGTAGGACAGGAACAGATCATACATCAGACAGTGAGCAATGGGAAAAGGAAAAAAAACAGGGTGAAATTCATGGAACTTCTATAATTTTAAATGCCATTTTTTTCTAGGGAATTGCAGTCCTCATCTCTCTGTCCCTGATCACTTTATGGCTTGAGACATAAAAGTGCTGGGCAATGAGACACAAATACCTGTCAGGTGGCAGAAGTGGAGATGTTTTTTAGGAAGAGAAGGCACCTTCCCAGCACTGACCACCATTAATGTGGTAGAACTGCCTTTCTTTTGTGACCCAGCACTCTTTTATCCATTTTAGCTAGAAAATGGTGAGTGTTCAGTTCTTTCTGCTGGGTAGTTTTGTTTCAGTTGCCTCCTTTTGAGCCCTCAGTATTATTGGATTTTTCTGAGTATCTTGGTGTAAAGGTGGTGTTCTTAGATTGACATTTATCTGTCATTTATGAGACTAATATTCATTCTGCTTTATCTGTTGTAACCTTTGAAAGCAGCCATACTGCAGAGCTGACAATACATACTCAAGAAAAACAAAAAAAAGCTGCAGTTATTTTAGGCTTTACAAGGCTGGAAACAGGGAAAATTATTTTGATTTCCAGTCTCCATCTCTCTTTAGCAGCGTTTAGGATTTACAAGGACTTGCAGGGTGGATGGTTCAGCAAAAACATTTCCCCAGATTAGGTGATGCTCATTCCTTGGTCTCCTTTAAAAATATGAAAAGAAATTTTCATCAGATCATGGAGCTCGGAACGTCAAATCAGAGCCTTACACAAATAATCCAGGTTTTGGGGAGCTTGTCATGCTAAGTGGGTTCTTTGGCATCGACTGGTTTTATTATGGATGGAGCCACAGCAGAACCACATTAGAAAAGGATATTGTTACAACACTTTCAGTATCAACAATGCTACTTGGAGAGGAATAATCTGTTCCAGATGACTGTTAAGAACGTCTGTCCTTTTTAGAGGGGATTTTTTTCTTGTTTAGTTGATTTATTCTGATAAAATTTGGGATCATTTAGACTCCTGTCAAAGACTCAGTAAACATGAAGATAATGTGATTCACAGAAAGGGCAGTCTGAGAGGCTACTTTCATTTAATTCAATTAGATGGGCTTTTATATTGGATTTATTTGTTTTATCTTGAGTATTGTAGCGATTCTTTTCTCTTCATGAAAGAGGAGGCAGAGTACAATTACTGCAGATCAAAACTGCTGGGTTAATTCCAGGGCTTTTCCATGCCATTGGCAAGTACTGGGACTGCAGTTACCTGCATAAATAACTGGATATAACAGCAGCCACTGAGAAAACCGATGAGATTTTGAGAGGCTTGAAGGAAAAACTCTGTTTGTGATATATATCACACCAACATTTCCCACCAGACCCGTGTGCAAGGCAGGCATGAGACTGAACTGTTTGAAATTAAAGCAAAAAGATATTTTAAATTTGGCTTTGCTGCACATGACTGTCTGGTAAACTACAGTCACTGTAAGCCTACAGGTCTCTTCAGTCTTTGTGCCCTTCCTTTGTCCTGCTCCTGGGATAACACCCATGGTTTTTATAGCACTGATGGGGGCACATTTGGGATCTCCTGTCCATCACTGATGTCCCTGTGTCCCAGATCATCCTGCACGGACAAACAGCAGGAAAGACAAGGCTGGGAACACCCCTGGACAGAGCTCAGCAGCAGCAGTGCAGGAAAATGTTCCATGGCCAGTCTGGCAAGGGACAACTTTTGATCTCCCTCTGGATTTCTGGTTTGCCAGGGATTTCAGCTGATGGGTTTGTGGCTGTCCCCAGGCACAAGGGTGTGAGCAAATGCTGTTGTGGTGTGCCTCAGCTTTTTATTGTCTGTTCTTCTCAAAGCTTGTTCTCTCTGGGCTCCCTCCCAGCTTCTCCCCGGGCCATTGCTCAGGTCCCTTGGATCAGGAATTCCCAGGAGTCGTAGGAGAGCAGTGGGGGCTGACTGGCTGCACCTGGATGCCTTTTCCATGGAACAAAGCCCTTGGTGACCACCCTGACAAAGCCCAACGCTCCCCCCTGCTCTCTGTATTCCCAGCACATCCACTTCCCTCTCTCCAGCCACTGGATTTCCCTTCTGAGGACTCCAGTTTGGTTCTGAGTGTTACTGCAGCAGGCATTAATTAAGCCTGAAAGGCTTTTGAAGATGTTCCCCAGAGCTGAGGGCTGCTGAGCATCCAGCAGGGGAAGAGTTTGGGGAGCTTTGTTAGTCCTGGATGAGCAGATTCCTGTTTTGTATTTGAAATAGATCTGCACCCACTTGGTTAACAAAATATTATGCTCAGGATAACTACCTGAGCCACCTCGCCAAGCCAAAGAGCCCTAGGAGGGTTCCAGAAAAGCCAATATTAAATCCAGAGACATCAACATTAGTGAAGTAGGACTAAATTATCTCCAGCTGGTGCTGGCACTCCCTTCAGGCTCTGAAATAAGTAGCTCCCTGGAAAAGAAGGAAAGATGAGGGCTGTGCTAACGAGGAGCAGAACCAAGCTTGGAGCTCGGGTCACGTTCTGTTTCCAGCCCCATCAAGTCCAGTCAGTGACAATTTCTCACCTCCCATCACTTGTGCCCCAGCCACTCCATCAAAAACAGATTCCTCTGGCAGTGAGGAAGGATCCAGTCCCACTGCTGGAGCACTGGAGCTGCCCCTGCTTCCAAGGTCTGGGTGAGAAGCAGAGATCCCTTGAAACTTCTGGGTTTTTTCATTCAATTAACTGTTTGTAACTGCTAATTGTGTGTTAACCATGATCAGAACTCACTACCAAGGGCTTCTCTCCTCACTGAGCAGCACCTTTGAGTGCAAGTCTTGAAATATTTGGGGGCAATGATGGGTAAACATCAACCATTGCTCTGTGCTGAACGTGACTTAGACTAGCAGTGTATGAGCAAATTGAAAATCAGCACTAACATCACCCGGCTACTCAGAAGCCTTCATTGTGTGTTTCTGATCAGTTCCTATGCCAAAAGGGGTCTTAGAAGAAACAGGGATTTCAGACATGAATTATTTACTGCTGTGATTGGTGAGCTCTCCTCTCACATGTACCAAAGTATTATTTTTTAATTAACATCTCCAGATTCTCTGAAAAACCCTCCTGGCCATGTGAATCTTTGTATCTAAGCAGCATTAAAAATACCTCAACTTCTAATTGTACCTAGGGCTGCAGAATCACAGAATGGGTTTGGGTTGGAAGGAACCTTAAAACTCCTCGTGTTCCAATTCACCTTCCACTGTCCCAGGCTGCTCCAAGGTCCATCCAACCTGGCCTTGGACACTTCCAGGGATCCAGAGGCAGCCACAGCTTCTCTGGGCAAGGAGGAGATGGGTATTTGTATGAGTATGGCACTTGTGCAGCACTTTGGGGCACGTTGTTGGGCAGAGATGGATATAATGAGGCATGGAAAACATAAATTCAGCTGTCTGGGAGCACGGGGTGAGTGATTATCCCCGTGGGAGCACAGCAGGTGGATCAGTTACTGGGCTGCCTCTGCAATAAGCAATTAAGGGGAAAACATCTGTTTCCCATCACCCGTTCCTCCTTTTCCAGGATACTCCTCCGGTTTGTCTCTCTGATGCTGCAACCTGGAGACAAGTCACTCCTGCAAGGAGGCTGTGCAAACATCGTGTGGAAAAGCAGGGGAGATGGCCAGGAGCAACAGGGCACGGTAAGGAACATCCGGAATCAGCTCCTGACCCCCTTGTTTTATTTTCTGTTGGGTTCTGCCTTGCTCCATTCCTGAAGGAAGCTGTTTCCAGGGAGCAGCCCCGATTGAGGTGCGGAAAACAAACCCGGGAGCCAGCTCGGTGGCTCAGTATCTCTGCTGCAATCTTCAGTAAAAGCCTGAGCATCTCTCCCCGCTGTCACTGCTTCATCGAGCTTTGGAAAGTGCAGTGTGTCCACCTGGCCGAGCCAAACTGATAGCTGGTGTTCCAAGCGTTGGAAAGGCTCTGTTTGCACCGGGAAAGGTTTCCTCGCTCGCCAGGGTAGCCATGGCTGAGGCTGAGTGTCTTTGGGTTGCTGAAAATCGAGAACGAATTAAGCAAAGTGGTTTTTGCATTACTAGCAGGATTTCTTTGTGCTCTGGGTGGATTTAACTGGGAGAGATTCTGTTCAGAGTGATGGTAAATCCAGAATGACCCTGCTTTAGGTGAGCTGGTTCAATGCTGTTGCTCTAGATCCACATAGAAGTAAGAGAAAGGATTTCCCCCCTAAATTGTGGGTATTTCTTGCTGGGATAACTTATCCAGTAGCTAAATCTGATTGTCTATACATTATCACCATGTCTATGGATCTGCCTGCTAAGAGAACATTGAAAAATAATGTTTGAAGGGGTGGATTTCATTATTTAATTTATCCATCTTGCCTAAGCAAGTACTGCCTTCTCTGAAAGCCCCTTATCCTTATTGCTCTTGCCTGGGATTTATTTTTCAAGCAAGGATTAGATTAAATTTCTGTAAAAATATTTAATACACTTGATCAGCAGTGTGGGGTTTAGCAATTCATTGGTGTGTCACCTGCTGTGCACACAGCAAATGTTGGTTATTTTCTTAATACCTTGATCTAAACTCATGAATATACAACTGGAACATACATTTGAGGAAGAAATGTATCCACCCTCCTTTAGAATGACATGAAAATCACCTGTTTAATTTAAAGTACAGTGGAATTGTTTCTTGGCTTGAAGTGCTTATGCAATATTAGAAAGTTTTGCCTAATCTCTGTTTTACAGATTAAAATACAAATATTTCCAGTGCAACCAGAATTTATTAAAGCAGGTTATTTCCTAGGGAAATTTGCCTTTGGATGTGTTTCTATCAACTCTACTGGAAAAAAAACAAAAACAAACCAGAATGTAATTAGCATTGCATAATCTTCTAGAGAGAAAAATGGGCCAAAACCTAAATGCATAAAGAGAATATTGCAACTGTGGAGAGTGAATTGCTAGTGGCTGCCTGGCTGGTTGTTATTCCTGGGGACCAATTAGAAAATCCTAACTGGAAGAAAGCAGCAAGCCTAGAGAAGTCCAGGAGAAAGATGAGATGAGCTGTTGTATAAAATTGGGGAAACAGAGTTCCAGAGTGACAGGTAATTTGTTGTATATATACCTTGTATACCCATCAGTGAAATTCAGGCCAAAAAGAAAGTGCTCCAGTCCCTGGTGATGGTGATTCCCTCTGAGTTCATGGTGACTCCCTTGGCTCATGAGCTGTTGCTAAATAATTTTCAGCAATTGTTCCATTCTTTCTCTTTTTCATGGTGAAATCAGTTCTGTGGATCAGCTCCTCTTCCAATTCAAACAATTAGCTGATTGAGCCCTCTCCATGCAGCCAGATCAGATTTGGGTGATTCTCACAGTGCAGAGACTCTGCTTGGTGGGGAAGATGTGCATGTGGGACTGAGCTGGTCTGGTTTCCCTCTTCACTTCTCCTCCTCACCTCTTATCTGCTGCAGTTATTAGCAACATTTCTGAGCAGCACCTGGGCTGGGATCTTCCATCCCCAAAGTGCTGCTGAAGTATAAATAAGAGCAATAAAGTGCCTTTTCCCTCTGCTAAAAATTCATTGGTGTTTTTATGCAGAATTCTGGCTTGGAGCAAAATATAATTGGCAGGCAGCTTTTAACAAGGGAAGCCACAGTGACCAGTTTCAGCAAGGGAATAACAACCCCATGTAATGCTCTAAACATCACTGAAATCAGAAACAAAGCTTGGCATGGAGAGCTCCTCTAGGATTTAAGACTGTTTACCCCCTGAAATATCTGGGGGAGAAAACCCCAAACAAACAGGAGGACAGAGATTAGGTTATTCCATGTGTCAGTGGAAAAAAAGCTGTAGTAAATAGGAATATGGTGTAAAAATGCAGGTCTGATCTGTCCCCGAGCCTGTGACACTTCCCATACATTTGGGTTCACCAGATTTGCTGAAAACTCTGCCCTGAGGGAATTTTGACACTGGCAATTCATGAATAAAAAAAAAAAACAACAAAACCAGAGGAGTGTATAATTTGCTGGTTGAGTCTGATTTCTAAATGATCCATTTGATGTCACATATTCCTGAAGCTATGAAATGGTTCTAATTAAAGGCAGATGTGCATAATGCAGCCTATAGGATGGATATAGGGAAAGCACACTTTTCCATGTGAGTGGCAAAGCCACAAATACCTCTCCAGTATGGCAGCCTCAAAAATGCATCCACAAACATTATTCATCTCAGTGGCCTGCAAAGGATTTATCAGGGGTTACAGCAATTTCCTGGAAATATCTGTGAGACTCGGGGGCTTGGAGATGTGTGTTTGACACTTGGCAAACAGGCACTTACTTTTACCCACTGAGAGAGCAGCAATTATGAAGCCTGGAAGAGAGTGAAGTGTTCAAAAATGGATATTACAGGGAGAATATAGCTGGATGTTTGCAATAATTTCCTCAATTGAAAGTCATGAAAAGCATCTTTGCACATGTCAATATGTCTGCTTACCACTTTTTTTGGGGGGGAGAATCTTTTAGAAAGGGAAATCTGTCTGAATTTGCCCCAAATATTTTAAAAATAAGTTGTCATTTTGGATTATGAAGGAGGGTTTGGGTTGGGAGGGTTTTTAAGGATCATCCCATTCCCTCCCCAGCCGTGGGCAGGGGCACCTCCCACTGTCCCAGGCTGCTCCAAGCCCTGTCCAGCCTGGCCTTGGGCACTGCCAGGGATCCAGGGGCAGCCACAGCTGCTCTGGGCACCTGTGCCAGGGCCTGCCCACCCTCACAGGGAAGGATTTTTTCCCAATATCCCATCTAAACCTAATTTTTTTGCAGTTTAAAGCCATCACCCCTTTGTCCTATCCCCAAATGCCCTCTCCAACACATGAACACATAACCCTCAAACTCCAGGGGTTGAGCAAGAGGTGTCTTATAGATGAACAACCAGAGCTTTCCTTCTGGACTCTGTTGAATCCTTATGTTGTGTCTGTAATTCTACACTTTCTGCATGGTCCCTAAGGCATTTTTAAAAGATATCCCTCACCAGAAAATAAGGAAAAAAGAGAAGTCTCCATGGGATATAGACCTGAGAGCCTGTTGGAGATGATTCACACGCTGGAGTGTGCAATAACCCACCCAACCAAGAGCAGCATTTCTTCCCCACACTCTCAGAAACTGGAGGGGCACTAATGTCCCTCAGAGCTCTGCGTTGTGAAGGAACCACAGCAAAAGCTACTGAACAGCAGTGCTGGATGAAATATCTGCTGCTGAGTCTCATTTTCTGTCTCTCCATGCCCAGCTGAGATGGGTATTTTTAAAGACTTCTGGGTGCAGATCTGGAGAGCAGAGACAAAGAGTGAGACCCAGAATTACTGGTGTTTCTCACCTCTTGTTTTAAAAAGAGATAAAATGGGGATTGGTCCTGTGCCTCAGCTCTCTAGAACAAGCTGTTGGACCTGATGGAGTTGAACTCAGTGGTTCTTGTCTCTTCCAGTTCAGGATATTCTATAATTCTGTGATATTTTCTGGCGGCTTTTCTCTTTTTCCTTCTTGACTTTACCCCTTTGTTGCTATAGATGTTTACTCCAAAGCCCCATCAATTTCAACACAACAAAAATTTCAGATAATCCATCATTTAAAAAAATCAGTATTTCTTAGGTTTGTGCCTGTTTCAGCTTTCCAGTCGCCTGCAGAAATGGAAAGTTTTTCTCCAGAGCACTCAACAGGTTGGTTGAAGACTTCTCGCTTCTACCCTGATGCTGAACTCCAACAAAATGTTTGAGTGTGTGAATGAGCTGCAAGGTCAGATGTGCAAATATATAATGGATTGTTGCAGATAAAATAGAGTTAACCTTTGAGGTTTTTTTGGCTTTTTTAAGTGGTCTATCCTCTCTCTGAAATCTTTTTATTTGCACTTAGTTTACTTAGAGGGCAACGCTGAAAAAAGGAGTATTTTGGAGGAATCCCATCTCAACTTGGCTGAAGAATGGCAAAGATAGAAAATCTGGGGGACAGAAACAAATCAAAACTGCCCCAAGAAATGCTGCATCATTTCCCTGGAAGGAACGTTGTTCAGCTTGCTGTAAATCTGCTGATGATTCCTGTGATCACAGTCAAAGGTCAACCCATTCCTGGTGACTCTCCGAGGTATAATCTGTTGTTTTATCTCATAAAACAAAAATACAGCATGAAGACATTGGGGAGAATGGTTTATGAAAAAGTCTTACAACCAGAAAAGGTGAATTTTGGTGATGTTTGAATCTTCATTGTGAGAAAACTGGATTCAGATTCCATCACAGAAATCTTGAAATACAAGATTAAAGCAAGGTAAATGCTTTGAAACCCAGAACTAGGAATTTGTAAGATACAAGCCAAAACACAAGTCCTGGGTTAATTTTTGGGAATGTGGGAGATTACAGTTTGGAACAAATGTGTGTAGCTGTGATGGAAGAACCCCTAAAAATGGTGCAGTACGTGCTAGGAAAGGGCTTGTAACATAACAAAGGCGTTCCCTAAAATAGAAAGCACAACTCCAACATAAAACAGTCATCACATTTTCAGAGCGAGGCAAGGATTTGCACTCCTAACCTCCCACGTTGGAGCTGGGGCTTGAATAGCATTTCTGTTCTCTCCTCAGCTGAGCTAATGACAGATCCGAAGAAGTGTCAACACCGCAGCCGAAAAAGCTGGAGGTGGCAGGAATGTTGTTCACAGGGGACGTGGGAGTCACAGCAAATACTCTCCTCAAGGCTGGTTACTCCTGGCTAAACAGTGTTTGCAGCAGGAAAAGCCAAAAACTTGCCCAGAGCAGTGGAGTGCTCCAGATGAGTCCCACGCCGTAACAGCGGGTGAGGCAATGCTCTCCCTGGCTCCTCTCTCCTCTCCTGCTGCCAGCCCTGTCCCAGGCTGGGATATTTGTTATTGATTTCTCATTTTTAGATTTATTTGCTGTTTACTCTTTGTTGTTTATTTATTTGCTGTTTGCTATTTGCTTTAGTCAGGGGCCGATGTCGCCCGTGGTGGAGGAATCCAAGCTTGTGCTCCACTTTCATTCTTGGCAAGGGGGAGTTTATCCTCTGTGACTTCACCCTCCATAAAACTCACAGGTTGAGTGGAGCTCCCCGTGAGCTCTGTGGAGGGAGGTTGGCATTGCTGTGCAGTTCCTCCGAGGTCTCTTGGACACCTGTCTGGGTTTGGGATGAATCACCCTCTGGACGCAGCAGGAGAGGAAACGGCCTCAAGCTGAGCCAGGGGAGGTTGAGGTTGGATAGTAGGAAAAATCTCTTCATGGAAAGGGTTATCAAGTGTTGGGGCTGGCTGCCCAGGGAAGTGCTGAGGTCACCATCCCTGCAGAGGTTGAAAAAGCGTGTGGATGTGGCACGTGGGGCCGTGGGTTTGTGGTGGGGTTGGCAGTGCTGGGGGACTCCATGGTCCTGGAGGTCCTTTCCAATCTTAATAATCCTATGACACGCTGATTTTTCTCCAGGGGTTGCAGAGATACTGATTTTCCAGTCCATATGTGAATTCTTAGTTTGGGATGGTGAAAATGAGGAGAACTGAGTGATGGTGATCTGGAGAAGGGGCTCTGGTGCAGCCTCTGACTGACAAAATCTGGATGAACACGTGGGAACAGCTCATCCCAAGGGCAGTGAGGGGAGAATGAGGGAACAAACAGAAGTTTGATTATTTTATGATTTCTTCCCCATGTTTTGGTTTTTTGGACAGCATATTCCAAAGCTGTGTTTTCCAGTTTCTATTCAGTGTTGGATATATCAATGGTTTGGAGGAATTTGGGATGGATTTTTCTAACATGGAGCAGTGCCCAGCCCAAACTCTTGCAATTATTTGAATTTGGACTTTCCTGCGTAAGCCCAACCTTGGAAAAACTTTCTGTCTTTGTAAGAAATGACTGGAAAAAGAACATTT
Source organism: Horornis vulcanius (assembly GCA_013401035.1). Classification (NCBI taxonomy): domain Eukaryota; kingdom Metazoa; phylum Chordata; class Aves; order Passeriformes; family Scotocercidae; genus Horornis; species Horornis vulcanius. Next base: position 13,199 of record VZUA01011379.1, on the reverse strand, counting down.
CCCTGCCTTAGAGTGAAACACTGCTAAAATCTCACCTGTGAAACTCAATAGAAATACACTGGAGTAAGTCCCATCTTAATTTTGGTGAGTGAGGTGGAGTTTCACAAGTTAATGTTTTCATCAGTTGATTGTGCCAGATATGATCTCTATTGAAATTCTTAAATTTTCAGACAGAAGGTGATGTTCCCACAAATTTGTCAGTTTTCTTACCTGGGACATAACTTTAATTTTAGTTTCAAAATGTTTCCAAGGGCCCCAAACTTAAGTTAAAACCTGGTACCATGCCTAACATTTGCAGACAAACACAAGAACCAAAATGTTTTGTTTCTGTCCTTTTAGCACTTTTAATTTTGTTCATTATTGAATATTTTAATTGCCTTCCCTTCAGTGAACTTCAAAGTTCAATTGCAAATGAAACCAACAAATTATTTCCACAAAAAAAAAAAAATATTAAATGAAGCTTGTTCCTGTTTTTCCATAATTATTTCAAGCGTTGATCAGCTGATCTCTTTCCAGAAAGGAAAACAGACAAGAAGTCCTCAGAAATATCCTCAAGGAATACCCACTGATAGAAGTATTTGTTAATGTGAGGATTTTTATTTTCTTTTCCCAAAAATATTGCAGGCATTTCTTATTTCTGAGAATTTACTTCTGCTTATGGAAAACAAATTTCATAAGCAAAGAAATTCCAACTGGTGCATGGAGGCATCAGGGGTTGGCTCTGAAGCATTTGCCAGGCAGGGACAGGTTTGTAAAAGATCCTGGACCCCAAGTAAGGAAATGGGGTTTTAATCAGATTTCACTCAGGTGTGCAAAAAAGTGGATTTATTTCTAAATCACCAGTGACCTGTGGCTACATCTTTACAAATCCAGCTGTTATTCCCAGTGGGAGCTCTCACTTCTCAACAGAGCTGAAATTCAGGCTGCTTCACTTTTGGAAATCAAAAGGAGCCCTTTGTGCTTCTGAAATTCCGGCCTTGGCCAAGCGCTCTGCAGCCAAGAACAAAAGTTAAGTGAACTCAGAAAGAACAAATCATCAGCCTGACCTTTGGTCATCAGAAAAATCTAAAACATCTTAGATTTATTCCCCAAATCCAAGCAAGGCTTTGTCTGTGCTGAACATTTGGTGAAATTACTGGGAATTTCACAAATTAGCCAACCTGAACTCACTGCTGGCAGTGGGGGCTCTGGGTGATTTGTACTTGACTGTTTGTAAAGATCATCATTCCAATCTGGTGGAAAGAATTTTTTTTTAAGTTTTTTTTTTTATTATTTTAGTTTGGGTTTGATCACTTCTTGTTGTAGGGTTTTTGGGGGGGTGTCGTGTTTTGGGTTGTTTTTTTGTTTGTTTGTTTAAATTGTTGCAAAGGAATTTTTTCCAGCATAGTGACTGGAGCTTGTTTAAGTTTCTATTTACTCCAAAATGGCAGAGCAAACCTCATTGTTCTAAAGCAAAAAGAGCAAATGATAAATGAACATGTTTGGCAGCAGTAAAACAAAAAAAGTTTGTCTGGAGAGAAAGGAGNTTGGTTTTTTTTTTTTTTTGGTTTTTTCTCCTCTCCATCCTCCTGCCTGACAGGTGATGCTCTCCCATGTCCATCATCCATTGCTGGACTTGAGAAATTTCTTAGGTTATTTTTATTTATGAATAATCATTACACAGACAAAATCTTTTTGGGGGATAACAGCTGGAAGAACAAGGAGACCCTCACAGGGGAAGTCAGATGATGTAGAAATGTAATGTTCATTGTAATAAGAGATACCTGAAAATGTAAAGAAAACCTTTTGCTGTTCAGTGTACCACAGATATCAAACTGCACCTGGGCAAGGAGGGAGCTGATTTAATCACATCTGGGCTAGATGACTTTGAAATATCTGCCATGGTAATTACATTTTAAGGATATGATTTCACACTGATTATAATGTCAGAAGCACACTGTTTCTATTTATGCATTACCCAAAAAAGTGCCTTGCTGCCTTCTGTCTTTAAATTACTGCTTTTATCCAGACACCAGGTAGGTAATATTATGGCTACTGTTGCTTCTGAGAACCACCTGCTCATTGATGGATTTATGCTCACTGCATAAAAATCCTTCTCCTGAACCCTGCAAATTCACAAAAATATAATTAGTGCTGCGTTTCAGTCAGAGAAAATGTCAAAACAGTGGTAGGGGATTTTTAAATGGCTTTCTATGAATAAAAGAAGAAAATTTCTGTTCCAGAAATACAGTCAGCGACTTCTGCCCCACCACCTTGCATAGCAACAGGTCCTTCATTAAGTTTTAGTCTCTCAGACACCTCTCCCCATATGCAGTATTGGGTAACTTTCCATTAAAATCAGCCTCCAGAGATGGATGTGCAGCTTCCATGGCTTGCAAACATCTTCCCCGAGCACTCACCTCGCCAAAGAAATGTTATTTCTGTCGTCCTGCCTGCAATACTTTGTGTTCTCTCTTAATCAATCAAAGTGTCCTTATCTTCGTTGCACTTCATCTTGTCTAACAAGCGTTCCTAAAAGCACCTGAATTTTATTTCTAGGAATTAGTGTGTTGTCTTTTTGGCACCATGTGTTCTTCAGAGCCTGCCCTGTGCCCTCGCATAGGAGAATCCACACTGATTCATTCCCAGAGCTCCAACTTTGAATGCTCATATTATTTTTATTAAACTTAACTTTGCTTATTTCTCCCTTCTCCTCTTTCCTCCAGCTATATCCAGCCTCAGAGTCAAAACAGGAATAAATGGAAAGCACATTGAAAAGAGGATGATGTCCATATGGAGGAGGATTGCCATCCGTTCCCAGACTGGGAAGATTGAGCTGTACCTGCCAGTTTTGCCTTTGTTTATCCACCTGAGATGCCTGTGCAGGTGAGTCAATGCCTGAGTACCCAAGGAAAGCACCCTGGGAAGAGTCTCAGCAGAAAGTGTTGGTCACAAATCTCCCCTCAAATCCATCCTTGCTGTGGCCACAGTCTGGGAAGGATCTGAGCTCTCTTCCCATCTCCCTGACTGCTCTGCCAGGTTGGATCATGGAAAGGTAAGAAACCAGCTCAAGATTCCTGGCTCTTGGCTGGGCCACTGTCACTTCCCTGTGACAGTGAGCAGTGCTCAGGAGATGTCAGGCCACCTCTGAGCGGGTTTGATTTCTCCTGATATTGATAAAACTTAGCCCTGGCCTTGAGTACGTCCCTGTTGAATTGCAGCTGTGACTCAGAAAGTGATGTAGGAAACCAGGGAGAGGAAAAAGAAGAAACTGCTCAAACCTCAGCAAGGTTTTATCCATCTTCAGGGCTGCTTTTGTGCTGGCATGGTTTGGAACAGGGCATTGACATCTACTTGGAAAAAATGCCACGTTCTGTCCCTCCAACACCACCTTCCACAAGTCAGTCCTGATTATCAGTGTGGATGTGGTGCTGAAATCTGGTCCTGAACGACGGAATTTGCTCTATAACCTTTTGTCATTTCCAGAATGAAAATTGTCCAAGCACATCCTCATCCCACAACTTTCCTTGGAAACTATCCTCAGGCCTCACATGGTACTGAGGGATGGAAAACATTGGGAGATCTCTAAAGCCAACAAGATCAGGGCAGGAACCCAGATTTCTCCTCTCTGAGCCACAGCTGCCCAAAAGCTTGGTAAATACCAAAATGGCTATTTTAGTGGTGAGAAATCCATTAAAGAAAAGAAACAAAAACCCTAGAATTGTGGAAATGTGAAAAACCTTTGCTGTAATAGTAGCAGAGTGTTGAGAATCAGGCAGGATTGTGCCCACATCTAAGTAGAAAAAAAAAAAAAAGCCAGATTAATGGGCATAATCAAGCCTGACATTGAGTAAGAGGCAAGAAGGAGTAATCAGATCCCAACTTAGCTGATGCTGGCATTACTGGGAACCTGGGGCACAGTCCAAGGATAAAAACATAATGTCTTATCTGAGCAGGGAGTCATTTGTGCACCACTGGTTACAACATGTACTTAAAAAGGGAAAGAAGGAAAAGGAAAATATGGTACATGAAATTATTTTATTCCCCAGAAATGATAAGAAAGTAAAGCTAAAAGTTTCTACACCCAATCTTTATAGAGGAAAAGCCTATCTAGAGTTAACCCCTTGCAATGTCCACTGTGAAACCCCAGGACATGAACAAAAGATACTAAAACAAAAAGTGAAAGGGGGATTAAATCAAATTAGTACAATGAAGACAGTTAAAAAGTCAGATTTTGGAATATTTCTTGCTCTTTGGAGATTGCTGGGATCCATGAGGCCGGCCTGCTCCTCGGTTCAGTGAGAGTTCAGGCAGTCTGGCAGTCTCATCCTTTTGGCCAAGACTCCTTTTCTGGCAACACATCTCCCTGTTTCTCAAGACTCTTCTTTTCCTCCAGATTCAACAGGATGTTGACCTGGATCTCTCAGAACAGCTCATGGAGAGGAAAGACCCTCTGACACAAACCCACGTCACTGGAGAGGGAATTGTAATGTCAGGAAGGTCATCTGGAAGATCAAAGTGGGAATAAACCAATCGCTCCAAGCTGTATGGCTTTGCATGGCTGAGTTTCATTTCCAGCCTTTTGAAACACAGCTCATGAGTCTTAACAAGGAAAATTTTACGTAAAAATTTAGTAAATCGAAAAATCTGGTTCGTGCAAGATTCAGTAAATTAAAAATAAAACCAAACCCAGACCAAACACCGCGGGCCTGTGGGGGAAAAACTGGAATTGAGTTTCCGTAACAAGGACCTTTCCCAGAAAAGGCAGGCACGGGTCAGCGTGAAATGCAACACCACACATCTGCCAGGGAGTCTGCCCAGCTCCTCCCAGCCTTTTCCATTTTCATCTTTTGCCATCGTTTGAAACCTCCCACGATGACAACTCACCAGCACAGCCCAGCTCTTCCCCAGAGGCAGCTCTGGGGCACTGCCTGCAGCTGGGAGGGAGACACAGGTGAGAGGATGGAGGGTGGTGGGTGGAAGTCACCTCCTCCACCTCGCCCCTGCCTATGGAGCAGGGTGAGACCACGTGTACAGCTGGAATGAAGCCTCATTTTCCCCTTCCAGCTGCAGCTCAAGGTGTGAGCACTGTGGTGTCTCACGGAAATGACTCAGGTTCTCAATGCTGGCCTGCCTCAATGGTCTTCATTCGGTGGGACATTGATTTATTGTCCTCACGAGCCTCGAGTGACACCATCTGCTCTTTCCCCAAGGGCTGGCAGGTGAGCGAGGTGACAATTGGTGATTGGACATGACCACTGCTCTGCCCTGGGAGAGTGACACTTCTCAGCCCTTCTCAAAATGTTTGTGCAGGAGCAGCCATAAATCCGGCTGTATTGACCCAAAGATGCAATCCAAGGCGTTTGAGCCTAGGCCTTATCTGCATCACCTTATCAGGAGCGAGGCAGCGAGATGCACCCCGGGAAGGGAGGGGACTCAGCCAGAGGGTTTGGCCTCGTCCCTTCTGTCCTGGCACGGGGAGGGGACTGCGGGCAGAGCTGGGTAATGATTTGTCATCGCCAGGACCGGGGTGTCTCTCTCTGCAGAGGAAACCTTGGCCGTGATTGACAGTGGGGCTGTTTCTGCCTCTTCCCTCGCTGTTGTCAAGTAATAATGAAGCTTTGTCAGTCCATCATGGACATGGATATGCCAGATTATGTCGACTCCTTGGACTCCTCTTATACCATGCTGGAATTCGACAACCTCCGCGTGCTCCCCAACAACACCGGTGAGATTTTTTAATTTGTTTTCTCTTCAATAAGCTGCACTACTTTTGTTATAAAGCTGGTCACAGAGGAAAGGCTGGTGGCAGGTATGGAGCAAAGGGTGGAAGGGGTGATATTTAAGCAGCTGAGCCGTCAACCCCTGTGGTTATGTTTGGGCTGAAACACCGCCCTTTTGCTTGCCGCTCCCGTTTTGGGTTATTCCTTTCGTTGATGGACTGAGCATCATGCCCTGAAGAGTCCACCAAGTTTTGCAGATGTTGTTGGAGGTCTTTATGGCATTCCCTGGGTCTGTCTCATTGCTTATGAGAGGAGTTATTGCCAATATTTCTTGTTCAAATGTGTGTTTCGTCCCGTTTACGACTTCAGTTGATACTTAGTCCTCAGGAAAACATGTCGTCCTTAATGGCATTTGTCCGTGACCGTGTGCCCTGTTTAAGTTGGTCTTGGGAACATGGATTGAGAAGCAATATCCAAATCATTGCTAGCTTTGTGTTCCTGGCTACCAAGATGGTCCGACAGTTTTTAGGGCACAAAAGGACTTGGCTGGGAGGCGGGAGTGTTTATACTCCAAGACTTCCACTTCGATCGCAGGAATAGAGCGCTTTGTGCCGTATTTAATTTTTCTGCAGTCAAAAGTCCTCTGACACAAACTCCATTCTGTGAAATCAACTGCTCGCTGTGTAAAAATAAAGGGCATTTTGGTCATATTGCATGAAACCAATCATGCAACTGGATGAGATTCCAGCGTTAGCGATCCCTTTGGAGAGTTTTGGCAGCCTTTTAATTTGTTAAGAAGCTTAGTGAAATTAAGATGGGATTTCCACATTTGCTCATTAACTGGTTCGTCAAAAGAAATCAGAGTTTCAGTAGGGATATCACCTACAATATAAAATGATTGGACTTATTAGTGTGGGGCATGGAGGGAGGTATGGAGACAAGTAAAGTTAAAAGGCCCAAAGGAACTTGAATTTAAAACTGCCTTCTGTAAAGCTCTGGCTGTCCGCAAATCAAGGATTTTCAATATATATCATTTTTGTAAGTTCCAGATAGACTGGATCTTATTCTTGCTGAAAGGTTTCCGTCTCCCATCCTACCCCAGAAATGTCATTTAACACACATGTTTCACTCTGTCACTTCCCATTGAACAACAAGGTATTTTTTCACTTTTTGAAGCGGCACAAATTTCCTCAAAATTCAATATAATTTTGCAAAGGAACCACCAATGCCTGTTTGGGCTCTCTGTTGATTCACGCAGTAGAACTGACAGGTTGAGTTCTTTTCTGAACTTTATCGAGCTCGGTATTGTGTTATTTGTTTAGCTGTTAATGACTAACCAGCTCTCTCGGGAAGTAGCTGCTTTGAAATTAGCTTGTTTGTCTTGGGTAAGTGTCTTTTTCTACAGTTTGTAAAAATAACTTCAAAAAAGACCTGAAATGGTCATGCATGGAAATCTATTGCTGTCCAGCTGAGTTCAGTCCCCTGAGGTAATTCAAAATCACAGTTTCCTTGTGGCTTCAGAAATATCTTATAATTTTTTAGGCTCAAGAAACAACCTCATTTTAGGTATTTTTTTATAACTATACTGGATTTTTTTAAGATTGTTTATATCTCTCCTGAGGTTCATCTGTATTTTCCCTACTAAATGATGACAGCTTTGCCCTCTATAAACATGAACAGGAAAGGATGCAATATTTATTTTGATGGACTCAGCACAGTTTCTTACCATCTGAACAATTCCAAAAGTGAAAATTGGAATATTTTCAAATAAGGTCATGCTTTCTTGAAACCAACTCTTTCCTTCTTCAGAACATTAGTTCATCAAAATTTTGGGTGGATTAATTTTGTGGAGCACTTCCTGTGCTTAGATGTTTCTTCTTCAGGAAGCTGCTATCATTCTGAGATTTTCCCAGAAATGTATTTTGGATTTTCCACCTTCAAATAGTCCATAACTTATTTTAAGATTAATTCAAAATAAAGAATAGAACATTTTATGGAAGTGATACAAAAATCGGTGAAGATTTAAATAGAAAGACTGGCAAAAGAAAAGGAGCAAATATCACTGCTAATTCTGTCTTTCCTCTGTGTTGTAACAGCAGAAGTTTTCCCATTCTGTACAAATTTGTTTCCTTCACCTTGGCAGGCACTAGAACCCATATTCTCAGTTTTTATGTGTGGTTAATGCCCATTCCCTCCCACTCTTGTCTCATTTTGGTGAAGATCTGCAGGATTGTTGCAATGCAGCCCCAAATCTTCATTTGAGGGTTGGGGAGCGTTTTCCCCCAGGGTGGTGCCCGTTGTCCTGCCCCAGCACCCACACTCCACACTGATCCCTGGGGCTCTGGCACAAGGTGATGAAATCTTTCCCAGCCCCACAGGAGCCTGACCCAGTTCAGACCATGCCAAAGCCACCAGAGATGTTTTGGCAGTGATTTTACCATCCCTGGAACAGCTCTGGCCTCTCTGGTTGGCACCTTCATCATCGCTCCTGTAAGATTTGGGATCACTACATCACAGCTGTGGTTTATATCTCAAAAACTCTTCTGTTTGCTAGAAGCTGATGTAGAAAGAGGCTGACCTGCACGTGGCCAGGGTTTAAACCCCCTCCTGCCCTACATTTGTGTGTACAGCTTTCACAATGCTGGCTTTGGCACCGAGTTTGGCTGTGTGTGTTCAAGCCCTAAGCCCACACTGGTGATCTCTTCACATTCTAGCCCAGCACATGTAATTTGGGGATTTGTTAACTGCAAATTATGTGCACCAAAACTTGGATTTCCTGGTAGATAAAAGCCACCCTGGAAAGTATTGCAGGCCAATTCTCTTTTACAACGTGCATCTAGAAGAGCTGTAGGCAGTAAAGGAACTGAAAAGAAGAGCAGTGCAGGGGTCAGGTATCATGAGAATATCCTCAGTGTCATTTCTCATCACAGTAAAATTGGCATTATCATCTCAGCCCTGCTTAGGCAGTGATTTACATACAGAGGCAGTAGGTACCAACAAATTTGTGTGCATTTCAGTTGTGAGCTTGGCTGATCCCAAATCTGGGGAAGCCACTGGGGTGCTCCTCTCAGCCTTAGGGAACTCCCAATCTGCACACTGAACATATATAACTCACAAAACTTGGTCAGAACTTCAGATATTTCTGACAGCCCCAGTGAGGAATCTGGCCACAAGCAGGGCCTCAGCTCAGCCTGGGAGCCACACAAAGTCAAGATGAGTTGTGGTCTCTTCCTGGAGAACAAAACCAAGTGCATCTCTCCAGTGGAAATTTCAAAGGCACCGTTGCACAGCGTAGGAACGGTTCAGGTTTTCTTCTTGTGCCAGGCAGAGGTGAAGCACACAAAGCAGATTTCACAGGCAGGCAGAGGACTGTGCTGCCAGGGATCCTGGCCTTCCTCTGCCCTTCCTCGCAGAGATCAGCCCAGGCAAAACCCAAATATTGGATAGGTTTGAAAGCTGTGCTGAAATCAGCCTCCTGGTGCCTGCAATACCAGTTGTGCTTTGCTCTTCTCTGAGCTGATTCTCATTTGGAACCCATCATTAGCTGGTGACAAGATTTTGTCATTAAAAATTGTGTTCATAATTAACTTGCATGCTGGCTTAGGGCTTTCCATTTATTTATTTATTTATTAAAATTTCTGTTCACATTCAGCCAATTGAGCTGAAAAGCACACGTGGCTCCCTCCCAGGGTTTGAATTTTTAGCTGTGGAGCTGCCCTAACACAGAGCCACCCAACTCACTGGTGGTTTGTTTGTGCTTCCATGGATACAAGTGAGGGCAGAATTTGGTTTGCTAATTTCCACAGGCCCTCACACACACGGTGCTGATGGTTCCTCCTCCAGTAATACTTGGTTTAAGGGCAGATTGTTAATTCCTTCCTTATATCAGCAAGAAGATTCTCACATCCTACTCACATAAAAGAAAAAAATATCTTTTCTAGTGAGTAGCTACTTTCCAGCATCAGGAATATTTTGCAGTCTGGACCTAGTTGAAGGATGAAGGGTCCATTGGAGACCTAAACTGTTTGACCTTGGCTTGATTCCTCTGAAGTTTAGAGAAAGCATAAGAGGAGTGAAGAGGAACTTGGCTGCATTATCTTTATTTTGGTTGTGCAAATTTTTAAAGTGGAATTCAACACAGTGCATTTGTTTATGGTCATATGCTCCTTCAAAAAATGGATGGAACAACAGATGCCTGAATGTCCTGCAGTTATCCTCAAAGGAATGTTCTGCACAGTTCTGGGTTATTAAGTAATATAAAATCAAGGATCACTGCACAAAAAAAAACCCTAAAAATCAGCCTAAATTGCCATTAAATACCTCTGACATAGACAATATTCCCAAAGGATCCACATGTCACTTCCTGACAAATGTCAGAGCTGGGAGAATCTTACACAGAATTTGGGAAGAAGCTAATTTCAATTCCTGTCATTATGACCTAAAAATGATTTTGATGCTGTCATTCTTTCTTGTCATCTTGCTCCCATCTTGCTGTAACCCACTTATTTACTCATCCATACACCAGAAGGTGAATATGGATCAAAAGGGTTATTTTAGGAGGTGACAGGAAATCTGAACTTTGCATTAGTGCAGTCTTGGCTAAAAACATCTTAGTCTCAGTCTTAGCTAAGAAACTGTTCAGTTTTTGAAAAACTAAAGCTTTGTTGGCTTTGTTTTTTCTTTTTTTTTAGGGGAGGGTGTTGATTACAATTTTCATTGCACAGCAAATATTTTCACTGCAAATTTTTTGATGTGTATTCACACACAAAAAGAACCTTCTCTCGCTCTCTCTCTGTATATGTACATTCTGTGTGTGGATTACCCAGAGCTATTTTTATGCATTATGGATTAGAAAACTCTCTCCAGGCAGACCAGATGGCAATTCCTCCCCTTTGAGTAGTTTTCTCTAAGGAGCTGCTAAGCTGAGCTTTCCCCATCTCTGTTGGGAGGATGTCCCATCCCAGAGACACGTCAGGGTGTTCCTTGTCCCAGGGACTTTTCTGAGGTCACTGGAGCACGAGGTGGGCTCCCCTGGAGCACAGAACATGCTCCCAGAGGTGTGATAAATTCATGAAACCTGCAGAGAGTGCCCTGGTGAGGCTCTGCAAACAGATCTGGAGATACAAACACTGTCAGCTGCCCTACTCGCAAGGGTCTCCTGTTTTTTCCTTCCCCAAGCTGTGCCTCAAATTAGGAGGATTAAGAGGGCAGTGAGTCTGGTGGTTAGTGCAGAGGGAGAGGTTCCAAGGAGAGTTTTCAGCAGTGTGTACACACAGGCCAGGCAGGGGCAGAGCTATTCCTGCCCCAAATGAGGGGGTGCGGGAGGACATGACAGAGGGCATTCATATCACCTAATTTTAGGCCCCTAATTTAGAAGTCTGATCTTCCTGCACACCTCTGTTGCTTTCTAGTGGAAAGCAGAGAGCCTCTTTGGAGAGAACTTCAGAGGATGGACCAGACTTAGAACTAAAGTGATGGCTGTGGGTGCTGCTGTCTCTGCCTTCCTGCTGCAGAGGAGCTCTCAAGAACAGTCTTTTATCTTCAACACCTCTGTCATGGGCATGAAGTAGTTCACCCTTTCTGCCTCTGTTGTTTCTTCTCTGAATTCTGTTTATTCAAGCTAATGAGCTATTTTTCCATTTTCTTCTGTGGGCACCATCTTTGAACCATGTTCTCCAGGTATCTCCTTGAGGAGATGGCTCACTATGCCTCAAAAATAAAACTCGTGCAAGTGAGGTTCCTTTATATCTCTCCAGGAAAGCAGTGACAGCTGATGAATTCTCAGCAGCAGTTTGGGTTATGCAGCTTGAAATGTCTCTGATCACTGAAGTGAAGAAAAACACCAACACCAGAAGCAAAAGAGTTGAGCTTGAGAAGAGCATGACCATTGTCTTGGTTTAGAAAGACAGGTGTCTGCCAGGGAGAAGCTGGAGCTTCCCTTGGAATGGAACCCCCTCCCTCTGAATTATTACAATGTTGAAATTAAGGGGCTTTCAGGCAAAGATATGGGAATAGGAACAACAGTTCTTTATTAGGAATATTAAAA
>VZUA01011376.1:0-15334 GCA_013401035.1 Horornis vulcanius | reverse complement strand
TCCCACCTCCCTGCTCAAGCAGGGTCACATGACACAGGATTTTTCCAGATGGGTTTTGACTGTCTCCACTGAGGGAGAGTCCATCCCGTCTCTGGGCAGCCTCTTCGCTGCTCAGTCATATGCAAAGTTCTTCCTCATGTTCAGATGGAATATCCTGTATTTTAATTTTTGCCCATTGCCTCTTGTGCTGAACCCCTTGGAGCAGATCCTGGTCTTATGCTCTGACCTGTCCCTGCAGACACTGAGAGATATGGAGGAGGGCCACTCTCAGCTGTGTGTCCTCTTGAGGCTGAATATCCTCAGCTCCCTCAGCCTTTCCTCATCAGGGATGAGGAAGTAATGGAGATGCTGCAAGAGCTGGAACCCTCTTACTCTGGAGCCAGACTGGGAGAGCTGGGGCTGTTCAGCCTGGAGAAGAGAAGGCTCCGGGGAGACCTTAGAGCCCTTTCCAGCGCTTAAAGGGCCTTCAAGAGAACTGGAGAGGGGCTTGGGACATGGGCATGGAGAGAGAGGACAAGGGGATGGCTTCACACTGATACAGGTTGCTTATTAGGAAGAAATTCTTGGCTGTCAGGGAGGTGAGCCCTGGTACGTGTTGCCCAGAGAAGCTGTGGCTGCCCCATCTCTGGAAGTGTTCAGGGCCAGGTCAGTCAGGGGTTGGAACAACCTGGGATAGCAGAAGGTGTTCCTGCCAATGGCAGGGAGTGGAAGCGGATGGTCCTTCAGGTTCTTTTCATTCTAGGATTCTATACCCACTCCAGGAGCTTCATGTCCCTCTTGTCCTGAGGAGCCCAGAACTGGACACAGCATTCCAGATGTGCCTCACCAGGGATGAACAGATGGGCAGGACCCCCTCCCTGACCTGCTGGCAATGCCCTTCCCACCCCAGGATCCTCCACCCTGGCCCCAGGACACAGGGCTGGTCAAGGACAGTTGTGACCCCCTGGGCGTCCTCTGCAAAGCTTTGTCCAGCAGGACACAACAACCTCCCCGATGCTTTAGCTCCAGCACAGACACCCTTGGGCGCTGGATGTTCAAGGTGGAAATCATCAGTCAGCAATAAGTCCCCACTGCTCCCCTCAACAGCTCCCTTAGCAAGGCAGCCTTGGCTGAGCATAAGTGACTGTAAGCGACACAGCACTGGCAAGGATGGCTGCTGCCGGCTGGGGCCGAGAGAGGAGAGAGAACTCCTGGCCTCCAGTGAGGCCGTTGTGCTAACGAGACCACAGGAACATGGCGGTTCGCCCGTGACGAGAAGCGCTGCGCCGCCACTTCACTATAGCGTCCCGCACGGCAGGGGGCGGAGTGCCGCCCACGCATGCGCCGCTGCGCCAGAGGTTCGAACCGCCAACTGCCCCAATTCGAATTCGCATCCTCGCCGACCAATCACAACGCGCGGGGCGGGTACTGCCCCGCCCTATCAACCTCTTGGCCAATGACAGAGCCTGCTGTGTTTAAAACAAGTGCGCGCGGGCGGTGGGCGGGGCGGTGGCGCGGCGGGCGGCTCTGGTGGGCGGGGCTCCCGTCGCTCCCGGCGCCCACTGGGCGCGCCCGCGCTGCGAGCGGGGCGTGTCCGCCCCGCAGTCCCCGCCCACCCCCGTCGCTCCGGTCCGTCCTCCGGCCGCGCCGCTCTTTTGGAGCCGGGCAGAGTGTTGGGTCCGTCCGCTTAGTCCCAGCGGACGCTCCGCGATGAAGGCGGGCGGTGAGTGCGGAGATGCCCGCGGGCGCTGCTGTTTCCCGGGTTCTCCTTCGCTGAAGGGCGGCTCCAGAGCGGGCTCTGCCTGCTGCGCGCCTTCTGAATGCCTTGTGAGGAGGACTGAGGGCGGGGGTTAACGGGACACATTGAGCCCGGGCTGAGGGACCGCCGGGACCGGCAGCGGGTGGGGGGCCGGGCCGACGGCTGCGCGCCCAAATTCAAACGCGGCGGAGGCTCGGGGCCGGCTGTGCCCGTGCAGTGCGCCCCGCCGGGGCCGTGCCTCAGCCCTTCTGTGGCCACGGGGTCCGTGGCTGTGCCTGGCGGCTGTGCCTGAGCACTCCCGGCCGCAAAGCCAAGGGGTCAAGGTGTGTATTGCGCGTGGGATAACATCTCGGGCGTCTGTGAGTTTGCAGGGTGCACAGGAATGTGCAGGAAACCCCGTTCAAAAGTAAGAGAAAGTGTTTTTTTACTGTAAAGGAACGATCGTACTTGTTTGCCCAGAGTGATTGTGGGATCCACATCCTTGGAGTTGTTCAAACCCAACTGGATGTAGTCCTGCCCGACTTGGCGGGACGGTTGAACTGGGTGATCCCCGAAGTTCTCTTCCACCGTAAACTGCTCTGGTTTCATGAAGCAACACATTGGAAATGAACCTGTGCCACTTCCTGTCTGTAAAAGTGGAGTTTTCACTGAGTTGCTCTTGTACCCCCGGTCTCTGTTTGGATGCTTATATAGGCAGAACTGGCATCCCAGTCTGGGTGTCCATTTCATTTTCATGGCAATAATACTGCTGAGGATAATACCTTTTGTATGCATATATATATGTATCTGTGTGTGTGTGTGTATATATATATATATATGTATATATAAAATATTGTATTGAAATAATACTCCAGAATATATAGGCAATGGATCTTCCCTTAGCACCCCTGGCAGCAACTGTTTGGAAAGATAGGCTTGAATAGGTTTGGTGGTCTTCCTAATAGCTCTGGTTGTGTTCCAGGGACTGCTGTCACTTGAGAAGGAAAAGTTGGGCCATGGAGGAGGTAAATGAAGTGATAGTAGTGACTGTTTGTTACTACTGAACAGGGACAGCTGAACAGTTTGTCAGTGCTAAACCTGGTTACAGGAGTCAGGGCTCAGAGGGGCTCTTGGTGAAGAGCATTTGAGTTTGAGCCACCTCTTCTGAGTCTCTTGGCTTCATTAACCAATTTGAACAAGGCCTTTCTGCTCTGTGGCTTAGTCTTGTGGCATTATGAGGCATGAGCTATATTTCCCTGCTTAACATGTTAGCAGTGTCCTGTGCTGCAAGAGGAAGAGGTGTTCCAATGAATACCTGTGTACATGTGTAATACTATGTAGTACCTTTTTTCCTTGCACTGTTCTATCACTAACTGAGGTATTCTGTGTTTTTCTTTTCCAGTGGTTCACTGTAGATGTTCCAGATGTTTTTCTTTCCCTTCAAAGCGAAGGATAATAAAACGGCCTCGAGTCCTGACATTCTTGAACCTCCCAGAGGATGTTCTGTTTCAGATTCTGAAGGACCTCCCTGCTGCAGACATCCTCTCAGTCAGAGCTGTAAGTGCTGCAGCTCCCCCTCTGCCAGGCACCAGTGCTCAGCTCTGCCTTCAGGATCCTGGACTGCACACAGAACAGGCTTCTCATGTCACAGAGCCTGAAGAAACCCAAAGAGTGCCTGCGGAGTTGAGATTTTTGCTATCCCAGGGACAGTTTTGTTTCTCACTGGTCAAGTTAAGAGTAGCAGCAGTATTTGACTGGGTTTTGTATCTTTTCTGTGGCAATTGTCCTGCCAGATTACTGTGGCTGAAAAAATTTGTTTGGCATCTCTTGCCTTAGTGGTTATCAGGCAGGCAACAAGTTAAATATACCTTGTGATTAATTAGTTATTTCTCTAAAATAAGATTGCAAAGACCTGTTTTTCTGTCGGTCCTTTTATTTTGGTAATCATTATTTTGTGTTCCCTCTGTGCAGGTGCACTCACATCTTAAATACCTTGTGGATAATCATTCCAGTGTTTGGGCACATGCAAGTTTCCAAGACCTGTGGCCATCTCCAAACCATCTGAGGATGTTTGAAAGGTAAGTTTTAAACATCAAATTTTTCTGGCCTTTTAGAAGAGGAAGAAAGGAAGATTAACTGTTCTGATCAGTCCTCAGTATAATTGGAGGATCCTTACAAAGAAGGGAAATACTTGCTTTGAAATTGAAAAAATGGTTAATTTCAGGTCTAAGCTGCAGCTGGCCACTGCTGTCTCTCTAACCAGAGCAGGGCCTATTGCATATACCAAAGTTATTTCTCTTCACAGGCCTTAATATTCCAGATTGGAACATAACATATTCCCTAAAACCTCTTTCGGGTTCTCCCATGTGAATGAACAAGTGAGGTCAGGGGCTCCAGAGAACAATCCTGTTTCTAAGTCTGAGTTGGCTTGGTCACTTCTTTTGCAAACCAGTGTGTTGAAAACAGGTGAATTTCAGTAACAAAGTTTGAAAGGGTAATAATAAATCTGCTTTAAAAATACGGGGGACATCTTTTTATCCATCTGATTAGAAGGGGATCCAGTGGTGTCAGAGATTTCTTTAACAGGTATAAATGCCATTATAATAGTTTTGCTTGTGACTGTCACTTCTTTCTGAGGCAAACCCTGTGCATGTCAGTTTGGGAGGGAGGAACACAAGGGCTTGATGTTTTGATGTGTGTCCTTGAGGGCACAAAGTCCAAACTGTGGATTCTGGTGCTAGGAAGGATTTCAACCTCAAGTGCCTTCTCTGTTTGCCCTTCAGGGCTGCTGAAAGTGGCAACTTTGAAGCTGCTGTGAAGCTGAGCTTGGCGTACCTGTACAACGAAGGCTGTGAGTATGGGAGCTTGTCTTGGGGCTTTGGTGAACGTGGCATAGCACAAGGAAGTTTCACATTGCTCTGTTAAGGCACTGGCCACAAAGCTGCCAGGTGTTCAGTGATGGGGCAGGATAAAGCCTGGGAATTCAGGGTTAGGAGTTATCCTCTGCAAACTTGTGATCAAACTCCACCACTTTGGTAGTGGGATAAATGTATCAAAAGGGCCTGAAAAGTGACAAGAGGAGCCTCCTCACACAGGGTCCTGGCAAGGCAGTTGGTATTTGCAGAATGAACCCCCCAACTTAGGTTATGTGTTCCTAAAGCCTGTAAGATTGTTTTCTTTAGCAATCTCCATGATTTCTAAGGCTCTGAATAACAGAGACAGTTCAACCTTTTCCTGATGGTTTCCTCTTGTCTGTCTTGGTCTGACTAAATGCCAAGCAGGCATTGTGAACTCTGCTTGATTCCTGCTTTCTCCCTGGTTCAGTGTCCATCACGGGTCACGGGCGTGCAGAAGTGAATGGAATAAAGGCATCTCACTACTTCAGCTTGGCAGAGCACCTGAATGTGTGTGCAGTCCCCTTTATCTGGCTCTTCATCCGTCCTCCCTGGTCCTTCTCTGGAAGCTGCTGTAAAGCTGTGGTCTATGAGAGTCTCAAGGCAGAGTGTCAGCTTGACAAGGTCAGGTTTCTTTCTGCCCTTGGCTTTACCCTACATCAGTAACTGCATCTCATTATTTTGGAAAAAATACTTTTGTTTCCCCAAGGAGCCTCCTGTGCTCTTGTTGCTTCAATGACTGTGGCTCGGTCATTTTATTGAATTTATTGCCAAACTGCACATGATAGATCATGAGTGCTGGAGGCCTGTACTGTCCCTTCAAAGAGGTTAAGTGCCATCTCAGGGATAACAAAAGAGAGAAAAGGAATGACTAAAAGATAAACCAAAACTATAGTCTGAAATTGCTAGCAAGAATTGCTTTGGTTTAACAATGCTTTATTTTGATGCTTTCTTCAGGCTCAGAAAGGAGCTATTCTCCACAGCTTGGCTAAGGTTTTGAATTTCTTTGAGGTGAGCAGCATTTCTGATGTGATGGGTTTGGATTTGGGTTTTTTTCTGGTGATGCTAATGCTGTTTACCTTGATTAAAAACATAAATCAGCCAGATGTTCTTTTACTCCTCAAGTGGCCCAGGAGTTTCTGTTCTCATGAGTTTAATTTACTGGTTGTTTAAAGGAACATTATTAACTTACTTTATTGAATTGTACAAACAGTGAAATTAATTTTGGCTTAATCATGGGCTTGCAGTATGTTCAGGTCTCAAAGGAAGCCTTCCAGTTGTAATGCCTAGCAAAACAAAAATATAAAAAGCCTTCAGTGACAAGCAAGCCAAAAAGCATTTGTCTGGCTTGACTGAGGAGAAGCACTAACTGAGCCTGCATCTACAAATGGCAGCACTGAGTGGATGTGGTAGCATTCCTCAGAGGATGAAGGGCATTCCCAAGGGATGGATTCTGCTCTGTAGCTCTAGTATAGTGTTCTATATTGTATAGGGTAGCTTCTGAAGTGTTGAGGCATCCTCTTGTCTGGGCAGAAAAAATACCAATATGTGCCTTTTGTTTTTAGGATGAAGGAAAAAAGAAAGAATCCCTTGAAATGCTTGAAGAGTCATCAAAACAGGGTTGTTTAATCAGCTCCTACCTCCTTTGGGAAAACAACAGAAAAGCTGCTGTAAGTAGTCATTCTTTATCTCTAAACGACTTTTACACTAACTTCTGGATCTCTGTTAGTGCAAGGAATGTCCTCAGAAAGGAATCACTATTCCTCAGAGTTTACCTTCTTCATAAACAAGGAGGGTGCTAAGAACTCCCTGAAATGATCTCTGGTGTCTGCCTGGGTGTTTGAGGTGAGGCTACAAGCAGTTGTAGCCAAGGTTCCACAGAGGTTGCTTTACTCCAACTCTGCTGAAGGCCTGGGCACTGCTGGCCAGTGATCCCAGGGCTCTGGGGAACAGTAGAGGGAGGCTCCTGCCTTGTCATTAATAAATCTGCCAAAGTTCTCCCCTTGGAATACTGAGTGATTGCACTCATTTCCTATGAGACCTTGGGCAAGAACTGAAAAAAGGTTCTTAAAAACAGTGGTGTCAAGATGAGAAACAGATTTGTTGCTGAAATAACCACCTCCGGGCAGTGTTTTTTCTCTGGCTATTGGTGCTACAATTCTTCTGATTGTTGTATGAAGGCTTTGGGTTTTTAAATCTGTTTGTGTTCCTCTCTAGATGTCGGATCCTGGCAGATACCTCCAAAGTCTCAGGAAGCTACGAGACTATGCAGCCAAGGGCTGCTGGGAAGCGCAGGTAAGACTGAGTTTTCCCAGAAAAACAATCTTCCTTTGCTGCCATTATAGGTTTAGATATTTCTTTTTAGAAGCAGGACCAGCATTGCTGAGTAATGTCTTTATGTGCACATCTGTATCTACTCTGCAGATTCTCCTTGGAAAATTACTGCACACCTGTGGCAGAATGGAATAAAGATGCATCTTTCGATGTACTTAAAAGACTGGCCCCAAATAATCTGTGTGCTCAATATTTAAACCAAACTAAGAGCTACTGGTTCAAGTAGTTTCCCATGTTCCCTGTTTTCAGCAAGAAAAATAGAGGACTATCCTCTGCTGCCTTTGTTTGCATTTGGTAAAATAAGCATATTTTCTTTTGTGTTCTCTCTACTACAGATAGCTTTAGCCAAAGCTTGTGGGAATGGAAACCAACTAGGATTAGAAGCAAAATCTTCCAGGGAAATGGTTTCTCAAATCTTTCAAGCTTCCCTTCCTATCAGCAAGCAAAGCATCTTCACTGTGCAGAAAGGAATGAATGAAATAATGAGGTAGGAACTTGGATCCAGGAGTGAGGCCCCACAGTAGAAACCATTCCCTATTTCCCTCTACATCTCTATAATCCCTCTACAGTTTCTCTGGGCAATCTGTGCCAGGGCCTCACAGCCCTCACAGGGAAGAATTTCTTCCCAATATCCCACCTAGCCCTGCCATCCGTCAGTGTGAAGCCATTCTCCCTTGTCCTGTCACTTCAGGCCTTGTCCAGAGTCCCTATTGACTCCCTTTTCCTGAATAAACACCCACAGCAGTGTCACCTGTGTTAGCCTGCCTCTTAATCCTTA
Organism: Horornis vulcanius; assembly: GCA_013401035.1. NCBI lineage: Eukaryota > Metazoa > Chordata > Aves > Passeriformes > Scotocercidae > Horornis > Horornis vulcanius. The sequence goes on along the minus strand of VZUA01011376.1, from coordinate 7,611 downwards.
TGGTTAAGTTCCTTATCCTTCCCTAGGCAGACCTCGATACACTCCAGTTGCCCTCTCACATGTAGGGCAGCTCCACCACTTCCCCTTGCTGGTCTTGCTTTCCTAAAAAAGTCATAGCAGCGTTCCAGCCACGTGGGTGTCCCATCATGGCTCTGTAATGGCAATGGGATCATGGCCCTGTGACCACACACACATCTCCAACTCCTCCTGTTTATTCCCCACACTGTGTTGGTGTGCAGGGAGGGGATGGAGCAGGCAGGTTTTCCAGGAGGGCTGTAAGAGGGATCCACTGCAGCCACAAGCCCACTTGAGGGAGTTTGATCTTCTCTTGGGAGGCATCTCAGGAACACTTGTCACTGCTCTGCTTGGCCTGGCTCATTTCCCAGTTGGATGTCATGGTGTGCGACACCACTTCCCAAGTTCTTCATTAAGTCTCTCTTCCTTTTTTAGGTATATCCTGGTGGATTGGCTGGTGGAAGTGGCTACCATGAAGGACTTTTCTAGCCTGTGCCTTCACATGACAGTGGGATGTGTGGACCGTTACTTGAAGCTGAGACCTGTACCTCGTGCTCGGCTCCAGCTTTTGGGAATAGCCTGCATGGTCATTTGCACACGGTGAGGGTTCTGGCTGTTGAGCAGAGGTCATTGTGATCATCCAAATTCTTTCCTACAGCTCAAACTTCTCCCCCAGCCCCATCCCTTGCTCGTAATACTGGAAATGCTCTTTGACTTCCCCCTACTTTGGCTGCAGTTTAATTGTGTTTACATGCAAACACAGACTCTGTAAATAAGGCAAGAAAAGTATTTCCTTGCGGGTTTTTTTCTTATTTAAACACACGGTCATAGTTCTGGATTGCTCTAAATGCATTCCATCAGCAACTGGAGTCTTTGACACCATACTGGCATGAGAAAGCTGGAAAGGATTAACAGCAGTATTCCATAGTTGAGCCTGTTTACACTCAGATGAGCTGCATGATGTGGTGGAAGATTATCCTTCTGTGTTAATTTCCTTAATATCCTGCATCTTAACCTAGGAGAGGCTTCACAGATGAAGAATTAGGATCAGAGAATCACAGACTGAATTGGATTAGAAGGGACCTTAAAGATAGTGTCATTTTCCCCCCTGTCATGGGCAGGGACAACTTCCACTATCCCAGGGTGCTCCAAGCCCCTTCCAACCTGGCCTTGGACACTCCAGGGATCCAGGGGCAGCCACAGCTTCTCTGGGCAACCTGTTCCAGGGCCTCACCAGCCTCACAGCCAAGAATTTCTTCTGTATCAGGAAGAACATTCCTAATTTGGAATGTTCTAGTAGGTGGTTCCATCTTACAGGTGAAATGAAGAGCTGCAATTCTTTCTTTGCTGTCTACCTGGGTAAAGTACCTCGTGAAGTTGTTTAACTGTGGTCATTGTGGGTGCAGTTTTCTCCTCTAAGTGCATAAATCCCCTTTCTGCTGGGGCTAACTCATTATTTAACATTACAGTTTCATCAGCAAAGAGATGCTCACGATACGGGAAGCTGTGTGGCTGACAGACAACTCCTACAAATATGAAGAGTTGGTCAGAATGATGGGTGAGATCATTTCTGCCTTAGAAGGAAAGATAAGGGTGAGTTTGGAAAGTGGATGGAATATTTCCTCTCTTTGGGCTGCTGTTCAAGTCAGGCTGTAGTAGTTCTTATCTAACAAGTTGGAGGTTTATGTCAGTGTACTCAATCAATTGTGGAGCCTGTGCATGTCTCAGAGCATGCAGATACAGAACCCTTTGCCTTCTGTAGAGATAATGTCAATGTAGCAGTTAAAAAAAAAAAGCCCCAAACAAACAAAACCCAGCACCTGGAAACAGCTGTTCTAAACACTTCATGCTGGTATTGTATTTCCAACCTCTGTTCTCCTTTTTGCACTAGATACCCACCATTTTGGACTACAAAGAAGTTCTGTCAAGCATTATCTCACTGGAGAGAAGAACTCTTCACCTTTACAGCTTCATCTGCGAGCTGTCCCTCCTGAACACGAGCCTCAGTGTGTATTCCCCAGCCCGCCTGGCTGCTGCTGCACTGCTGCTGGCCAAGATGCTGCATGGGCAAGGTAACCAATCTTACCTCAAGCAGAGCTGCAGCACAGAGTGCCAGTCGGCCTTCTCTTTCTAGAGAGGTTTTTGGGGGGTTTTGGGTGTTTGTCTTTAGCCAAGATGTCCCAGTCACTTGGCTGGGGGAGGTGGAGAGAAGGGTGGAGAAGATGGGGACAGGTATAATAATTCAGAATGAAGAGGTGAGTTCAGCCGGTTTGGCTGTATTGGGCAGCCCAGATTATTAGAGGGCTGGAACAGCTCTGCAATGAGGAAAGGCTGGGAGAATTGGGATTGTTCAGCCTGGAGAAGAAAAGCTTCAGGGTGACTTAATTGTGGACTTCCAGTGCTGAATGGAGCTGACAGGAGACATGGGCTGAGTCTATTTACAATGGCCTAGAGAGACAGGACAAGGGGGAATGGCTTTCCACTGACAGAGGACAAGGTTAGATGGGACATTGGGAAGGAATTTTTTCCTCTGAGAGTGGTGAGGCCCTGACACAGGGTGCCCAGAGAAGCTGTGGCTGCCCCTGGATACCTGGAAGTGTCCAAGGCCTGGTCAGACAAGGTTTGGAGCAACCTGGCATAATGGAAGGTGTCCCTGCCCATGGCAGGGGGTGAAAGGAGATGGGGTTTGAAGTCCCTTCCAACCCAAACCATTCCATGATTCTCTAATTCTATTTTACATCTTAATAGCAGTGATGAGCTAGAGCATTAGCATCAGACTAGGCAAGCTTTGTGTTTAAATGAGACTGAACATTTCTATTGTTGGGTGTAACATCAGTTTGGCGGATAAACCTATTCCTGAAGCCAGTTGTGAACTTGAACAAACTATGGACAGATATAAACTTGCAAATATCATGATCCTTATCCTATTAAAAAAAACTGACTCACTACAGAACTACTGTACTTTATGAATATGTAATTCAATATGTGAATATGTACTCTTCTCCAGCACACCCCTGGACCAGCCAGCTGTCTGAGTGCACTGGTTTCTCTCAGGAAGACCTCTTGCCCTGCATGCTGAGCCTCCACCAAAAGTGGTAATGGTTTTGGGACTCTGTGGGGGGCACATGAGTACTTGGATTGCAGCTCTTGCAAATGTGCTGCACCTGTACAGTCAGCCCTTCCCAATGAAGGAGGGGCCTTTGGTTAACTGCCTTGCTCTTCTGCCACAAGGCACTAAGGTCCAGTTCAGGGACAGCTGTTCTGTTTCTGCCAGCTGGTCTGGCTCTGGGTCACAGAAAACAGGGACAGAAATGGAACCAGATGCTCACATGCTCAGAAGCCACCACATGTCCAGATGAAGCTGCTGAAATACCAACTCCCTTAGTACAGCACTGAGGGACAGAGGGAAATTACCTAACTTGGCAGGTTTTATTCATATTGTTTCATAGAATCAATTCTAAGATAGGGGTTTTAATCTTTCTTTCCAGCTTCCATGATGATGTCCCAAAGGATTATAGGCAAGTGTCCCTGATGGCAGTGAAGCAGCGATTTGAAGATGAGCGCTATGAAGAAATAGGCAAAGAACAGGTGGGTGAGCTGTGGCTGCATCTGCTGCTGGCTGTCACCTAAAGCAGAGCTGCTGCCCCATGGCAGGCTGTGTGAATAAAGTGGGAGTTAAAAATTGAGTTGCAGGGACTCAAGTGATGTTTGAGTGCATGTGGGAAGAACTCGCTGGGATAGATTTCTCCTAGGAAATAAATAGTGTCCTTCTGGCTATTTAGTTCTTATAGGAGTCTCATGGTTTAATTCTTACCGGTGCTTTTGATTTTTTTTTTTTTTAATCTATTTATTTAATATTTTAGGTTATGAGTTACAGCCAGCTCTGCTCATTGTTGGGTGTGAAACAGGAGGACCCAGAGCCCAGTCCCTTGCACAGGAATGTAGTGGAAATTCAGACTTTCCTCAGCTCTCCCTCTGGAAAGAGAGCAAAAAGGTGAGTATAGCTCATGGCTGTCAGCAGCTCTGAAGATCAGCCAGAGACTTTCTTCCTCTCTGGTACCCTGAGGTTTCATTCCTAAATACAATCAATTTTCCTGTAACCATCTTGACATTCCTATTAAAAGAGCTGGAAAAGACTTGGCTTTTAACATGTGATTTCTGGGTTGTTTTGCTACAGGAGGAAGGAAGACAGCATTCAGGATGACAGAGGCAGCTTTGTGACTACACCCACAGCAGAGCTGTCCTCCCAGGAAGAAAGTCTGCTGGACAACTTCCTTGACTGGAGTTTAGATTCCTGCTCTGGTTATGAAGGTGATCAGGAAAGCGAAGGCGAGCGAGAAGGAGATGGTGAGCAGTTTATTCTTATAAAAAGCAGCCAAGAGGATTAAACCTGTCTTTTCATTTTTGCTTAAAACGGTTTCTCAGGCACCAGATGCCTGAACTTTCAGCTGAAGACCAGTTGGAAAACTCTTCCCCATCCGCTGTGATTATAATTGTTAAACTCTCTCAGAGGTATCTACCTGTTCCTTCTCTGCACCACTTCAGAACATGATGAGGGGTTTTGTATTTGCTCAGCATTTCAAAGTCAGGCTGTTGTTAGTGCAGCAAATGTGTGATGAATGAGCCACTGTCTTAGAAACACTAATTAGCTGTTTGGCTGACCCTGGGCCTAGCTGTTAATTTTCTAACAGCTCTTAGTACCTGTTCAAATAGTCTGAGGGAAGAAAAGATGCTGTGTGAATAGAGGGTGAACTTAGTTCTGCCCTCCAGGTGTGAGCAGACAGAAGGTTGACTCTTGCTTGGCTTTTTTCTGCTTGACTCTGTGCTGAGTGCCTGCTTGGTTCTGGATGGGGACAAACTAAGGTTTCTGTTTTCCCATCCTGCAGTGACCAGCCCCAGTGGAATCCTGGATGTGACAGTGCTGTACCTGGACCCTGCAGAGCACTGTGCCCAGGACTCCAGTGATGAGGACAGCCTACCTGGAGAGTGGGATGGCTCTGGGGCACCCCACAGGGAGGGGGAGCTGCCAGGGGCATATCTCACCCCAAGGAATCCCAACCCAGAGGGCAGCTCAGGCTACTCTTCTGTCAACACTGCCAGTCCTACATCTTCTGTTGAAGGCAGCCCTGGAGCTCCTCCCAAACCTACCTCAGCACTGCCCCATGGCAATTCCACGAAAAGGGAGCCATGCCAGCCCCACTACCTGTACGGGAGGCAAGTAAAGAGAAAAAACATGGCAGAACACACTGAAGAAAGGCTGAACTTGGGCTTCTTAAGCCTCTGATTTCTTCATGCTTTTAACTTTTCCAGGATTCCTGAAAACCGTATTTCTGTTGCAGTCATACAGGGATAATAGTGAATAATTGTAAATACCTCCAGAATGCCTTCCCTTCGGCCTTGTCTGTCTTGTACATCTGGGCTATTTCCTCCCTTCACAGCTGCTTTTTTACGTATCCCCTATTGTCTGATCCTCTGCTAAGGTTCTGCTCTCTACAAAATTCATAGCCCAGTTTTATCATCCCTCTTAGTAGTAGAAAAGAACTGTCCTGTCCCTTGCTTCCTCTGAGGCCTGGCACTATGAATGAAATGAATTGACATTGGTTCTCAAGTTTCTGAATGTAACACTATGCTTGAATTCTTCCACTTGAAAGACCTATTTTGAGGTTGTGCTGCCTTTTTACTCCAGGTCTCCCTCAGCTCCCCTCTTCTTGTCTATGGCATTTGCTGCACTGATACAAGGTTTTTATTGAAAAACCCCAGAGGTAAATGAAGGCTCACTGCAGGTCTGAGCTGCTCTCTCACCTACCTCTCATATGGTTTAAACTCCATTTGCCTCATCCCTTGTTGCCACGTTTTTCTCACCTGAAAAATCCTTCAGTGTCTTAACACGTAGGAATTGGAATACCAAGGTACAAGACTTCGAAAGATGTCACTGAAGTTAACACTGGAACTGGACTCCAGGACTGTTTAGAAGTTACTGTGGCATTGGCAACAGTTCAGATACACACAGTGTAGTAAGTGTATATTGACTGGGGTTTTTTTATAAAATTGTTTTGTTAGTAGAGATGGGTCATGGTCTTCCTTCCTGTCATTCCCTGTCCTGAGGCTTGGAGCACTGCTGGGATGAGGTCAGGGTTTAGCTCTGAAGGTTAAGTTGCAGTGGCACTGCCTGAAGGCTATTTACACAAATCTCACTAAGAGCACAGGGCTCAAATCATCTCACAACCACACAGCAGCTCCAGAAAGACCTTGAATCTGCCAAATAACCAACAGCAACCTTGGGTAGTTGTCCACGAAGTTTATTACAAAACCATGTACTGCCACTCTTGTTCAAAAGAGAAAATCCCTGATTTAGTTTCCCGGCTCGTGGTGGCTCTGCTGCAGATATCCAGCTACTGCTTCCCCTGATCTGTCATGCAGGAGTGTCTTCACATTAACTTGCTACAGCAGCAGCTCAAACTTCAGCACTGGGTCACATTAACATGGGAAGAAAACACTTATTAAAACCTCTCTCATTCTAAAACTGGTAAAAGTGAAAATATATCACTTTTGGTAAAAGTGAAATGTATCACAGGAAAGGCCTCACTGCAGAAAGCTCTGAACTCTTCCTTGATCTGAAAAAATAAAAGCAGAGAAGGGGAAGATGAATCAGTTCAATTCCTTCCCAGGAGGAGGTAATTAGGTGAAGAGCTGGCTCTGTGTTCCTGCTGCTGGATGTAGAGCCTTGGCTGAGGCAGCCCTGCACTAAAACGAGATCTGGCTCTGTATCAAGCCTTACTCTTGGAGGTGCCTCGTGACTAAAATAGCACCTGGGCTTGAGAGCCAGTGCGTCAGGGCTGAGGAACTAGAACCAAAATTACAGGCTGCTTTCTGAGAGAAAAGCAAAAAGTACAGCCCAGAGCTTCAGATTTAAAAAAAGAATTACCAGATGGCCTAAGTCTGCATTTTGTTATCACCTCCACAGCCCTGCAGCCCCTTCAGCCTTTGCTTTATTAACCCTTGTTGTATTCTTTCATGGGCAAGTATTTCCAGAAAAATTTGAAGAAACACAGGCTGAGCCTGGCTGTGTGTAGCACTGGACTGGTTTCAGTAGGGAATGACATGTCAAGAGGAGCAGGTTGGTCTCACCTGGAGAGATGTCACAGCCCAGCCTGCTCTGTCCTCATCTGCCTGTGGCAGCACAGGGCGCACAGCAGGTACCAGCACTCACCTCAGGGCACCACTCGGACATCCACAGAGTCGTAAGCTGAAGCTTTCATCTTTTCCAGTGGCTTCCCAAAGAGCTGCCGCAGGGCCACATAGTCAGGCTTCTCCTCGTACTCCAGTGCCATCACCTGCTCCAGGTACCTCTCCACGGCATCTGTAAAGAAAGGGACTCACACTGGAGCAGCAGTGAAACTCCAGCTGCCAAATGGCCATTTCAGGCTGCTTGTCCTGCAGCCAGCTCAGCCATCCCCCCAGACAGCTGCAAACAGGAAAACCAAACCAAGGCTCATACAAAGCTCAAACAATCACAGAATTATACAATGAAATAGAACCACCAACTGGTTTGGGTTGAAAGGGACCATGAAGCCCATCTCATTCCACCCCCTGCCA